>JAYKKM010000474.1:932500-1055370 GCA_035772405.1 Chrysogorgia sp. JL179-B06
CTTATTAGGGACTTTAAGATCTACGACGGCAACCTAGGACGGGGACGTCGTTCAAACAAAAGAATCTTCATGCGAAACAATAAGAATGAATAATTTTTATTCCCAAGAGTAATTTCAACGCCGTTCTCGTTCTGTTTACAACGCCACTGGGAGCATTTTCACGTCTTTAGGACGACGGTAACTCGCGGAGAAATGAGAGATGTGACTTAAGACTGACTTAAACACAGACACTATAATCGTTTTAGGAATATTGAAGCGTTTTGGAGATCATAAAACAAGCTTGGAGTGTCAAATACGCTAGTCAATCGACCGTGGTTTCATTCAAATGCTAAAATTTGTATTGCTTTTACTGCCGTCGCCGTCCTAGGTTGCCGTCGTAGATCTTAAAGTCCCTATTATAAAGATGTAGCGCAGCATAATTAGTTTAGATAAAAAGTAGAAATAATTTTTAAATAAGTAAGTTTTAAGGGGGGAACTGTACCCGAAAATAAATTACTTTTAAATAAAAGGCCTTTTAGTATAGTGTTTAGAAATGTTAATATAGTGTTGCGGTATCTACTCTTGTACTCGAGAAATAACTCTTTAATTCATTCTCGTATGTTATGCTTCTGGACGCCGCCGTTTTAGAATTCGCTCGAAGGCTCAAAGTTGATGTACAGCGGCGGTATTCTTTTCAAAAGTATTTATGGTTAGTCATTGGTTTCTTTGTGATTGATTCTATTGATTTATTGTTTTAATCAGCCAATCACAAAACTTGTTTGTATAGGTACGTGACGACGCTGCCTGTGAAATGATAAACTAAGAACACACACGTACATTGAATTGGCGGGAAAACTCTATATTACAACGTTATTTGTCGATTTATTTCATCGAAATACTAAAAGATCTTCTCTAACCTCAGACTCGGTAGAGAGGTAGGCCTTCATGTTGATATAATATACTGGCGCTATCGGATTTCGGACGGACTTTCAACGAAATACACCACGAGTTTCGACTGAAATTCTAGCTAGCTAATATTAGGTGCTACCATATCGGGCAAGTAGTCTGACGCTCTACCGACTGAGCTACAACACCAAGAAAGCGGAAGTCTAGTTTCTTCAATGTCTCTAATTAACTCTTACGACAGTCATTTTTGTGACTCTATAATGTCGGCGAGATCTTGCTTGCTTGAGTGCTTGTCTAATTGGACCTCATGTACGTCATACTCGGCCAGCTATCGTGACATGTCGACAAGATCGCTAGATATTCGAGAATTGATCGCGTTAGATCGTGCGTCACCTCCTGTTAGTACTGTACTGTTAACATGCGAAGGAAGAGCAAAGAAGCAAGCCATCTATCGCTCTATTAAAGGTATTTTTATTTTACATATTTTTATCTATATTTTATCTGTCTTTGGTGATCATTTTACCTTCCTATATTGATGTTCGTTCAAAATTATCATTTAAAACTGCTCGGGTATATACTAGAACCATCGAAGTGTGTCGAAGACAATTTCTGCTGATCTGACAGCGACAGTGCTTTAAGTTAACTATTTATGGTTTTAATCAAACGCTATGACTATTTAAGGCTTCGTTTGATCATTTGGGAGTGTCTGTATACCATATGAGGAAAACCAAAGTAGTAATAATATATATATTATTATTATCAATGTGTTAGGGACTGGACTGAGCTCTAAGCCAATCAGAATCGAGTATGATTTGAATTGACCAATCAGAGCACAGTCCAATCCCATATTTCCAGGGGGGTTGAATAGTTTTAAGGTGTGGTCACCCTGTAAAGAGCGACCAGCCATCAAATCAGGGGGGATATGCACCTGGTCGTATACAAGAGGTTTTTTGTATTAAAATTAGTCAAAAAGTGGTCGCGGTCAAGAGTATATATATCACTTGGGTCGTGTTGTTGTACGACCAGTTTTATAGTCGTCCCTGAACGACCAGAGAGTTTGAAGGTCATTCAAGGTGAATAGTGTTAAGCATCTGTGATATATATAGACTCTGACACACACACCGCGTTTTTGAAAAAAAATATACAAAAAAGTCTATTATACATAACCATCATACCTCACCCAATGTGATGTATACTTACGTGCACGTGCCATCCAAAAATATTCCATATTTTTATTGGAAGCCTTGTAATGTAGTTTGAAATAAAAATAATCAAATTTTGATAGAATTAATCATAGAAATTTCCGCCACGGAGCTCTTATCTCGACGCCATCTTATGGCCGAATGACTGATGTTCCTTAGTTACGGTATTTTTAAAAAGGATATTTCTCAAAATACTTTTAGATGATATGTCTCAAATAATTATTTCGTGTTTTTAAATAGATGAAATATATCCCCAAAAAAAAGTATAAAAACTGATATTATAAAAATCATGATTAAAATCATGGCAGAATCAGAGGAAGAAGTAATAAATCTTTTACATCTTAAAATATATAAGGATGCTGATTTATTTCGTGATTGCAAGGATTCTAAGTTTTATGCTGTGGTTTATATGAAAGAGGATTTTATTCATTTTGGTCCAAATCGTCGAGCGTTAATAGTAAAAGATCTCAATCCAGAATCATATCTCAATACGGAACTGGGCGTATCTTCAAATTATTTGCTTGCAATAGTTGATCGAAATACCGCAATCAATTTGCAAGAACAAGTATATTTTGATTCAACTTTTACATTACGAAATATCTCCACGAACGTTTGAAAAAAACAAAAAACAAGATGATCGAAGGATATTTGGTGTTTTTCAAATAGATATATTTTTAAAAAAAATAAAATGTACTTTAACACACAATAAAATAACTTTTTTTTGAAAAAACAAATCTTTTTATTGTTTTTATTTAATCTAAATACATTTCTTTATTAATGGAACTAAGTATGGAATCATCAGTTATCATAATTGTTGTTAGATATTTATGCTGACAAAGAATTCCCTCATCTACCACTTCTAAATATAATTTATACCTGGATAGATTACCCGAGGGAAAGTATATACAGTGTTGTAAAATATATTTTTGATTTGGAAAATTCTGTCGAAGAGAATTAATATCACAACGGGTATATACTTTTTATTTAATGTTGTTTCTATTAAATACTTGTTCCTCCTTTACATCGTCAATCCCCAAAAATGCTTTCAAACTATCATCACTATCAGAATCACCATTATCCTGAATAGGTTTGACGGGTTTAAAGTCTTCGAAATTAAACACTTTCGACGTATACGTATCCGTATCCCGTACACGTACACCGTACGCGTATCCTTCTCCTTTATCGTTGTAATCCCATATGAGAGGGGAACCATTCAGGGGTAGGGGTTCTCCATAGGAAGCTTCATTCGTTATTTCTTCTTTCGTAGCCATTTTTTCTTAAACTAAGTTTGTAGGGGGACAATGTTTTACGTATAAATGAAAAAGAAAAGTTTCAGCTTATTTATATGAAAGTTTTTTGAGAAAAATTTTATTTCATTTCTACAAAACCTAGGGTATAAAAAACGATATCATAAAAAAAATGGTCAGTTATTTTGTTGAAGATGGGGTATATACCGTCGCGAAAGATTTGGTCATTTCAAAAACGTAATCAAGAAAATGCTGAAAAAATGATAGAGGCAGCGAAATTAATTCACACTCCACAGAATTGTCTTAAATTAAATGAAATATCGTTTTTTGAATGTAGTCGTGAAATTGTAAAAGATAAAGAAATTGGATTTCTTCAAGGGGTTGTTTATCTCAAAGAAGCAAGAGGTGATATTTTTGATTGGCTTCCATATGGAGGAGAAATCCTTCGTTCTTATGCTGATGATTTCTACCATTTTAAAGGTAGACTATATGATCAGTCCACGTTATATCGATATGGAAAACGTCAGGGTAAAATGGGGAAATTATGGGATAGTGAAATAATCTATAAATTAGCTTATTATAAGAGCCAGCATCGACAAAAAAGAAAAAAACTTTTAGAGTAAAGAAAGAAATTCATGTAATAAAAAATAACATGTTTTATTAAATAAATTTATACAAGAGAAGGAATTATTATGTCTTGGTCATTTTTTATAAACTTAACATTTTTATGTAAAAGATGAGGAACATCTTCCTCTGATAATATTTTTAGTGTTTTTCCAGGTTCTCCATGATGGATAACTTTCAGGGTTACTTCATACGGGTGTTGTTCCACACCATTTATTTTTTTTACAGAACATTGTTTTGTTTTAATTATTGTAACAGGTTTGCAATCCTCTACAAAATATATATATTCAGGATATTCTTTAAGAAGAGATTCACATGATAAATAGCACTGAACAGTATCTGTGGAGTTGTCAAAAAAAGTTATACTTTTCCTACATATACTAATATAACGTAATACGGACATTGTTTCAGTAATGATAAAGTTTTTTTTAGTTTAATCTTATATATGTCTCAGAAAAAGATATTAAAAAAATCAAAAAACAGAACAGTATAAATAGACGGTTTTTTCTTTTTTTAAACCATTGCTTGTCGTACTTAAAAGTACGACAAGCAATGGTTTAAAATGTCGTACTTTACAGTTAACATAAAAAAAATGAAGTGTAGGAGTAGGAGATGTATAAAAAAAGCGAAAATAAAAAAACGAATACGAAAACGACGACGTTCTAAAAAAATTCAAAAAGGAGGATGGAAAAAAGATCATCCGAATTATAATCATAAGTTTTATGAATTTTGGAAATGGTAGACGATGTATTTTAAAAAAAAATTTTATTAATCCAAATAAGTTTTTTTCCATCTTTGTATTCTATCATCACATTCACATAGATCAACTATTCTACTATAGATAAGTCGTGAGTAATTCTGTTTACAAGGATAACAATAATGATGGTTTACAAAGCATTCTTTACATCTGTAATGCATGAAAAAATTATAGAAGGAATTCACTTCACAACAACAGAAACTGCAATAGACCATCTTGACAATATTTTTTTGAACGTTTTGTGAAAATTTTATAGTTTGACAACCTACTTTTTATAGATTTTTTGCAAAACTATATAAACAGGATATCAAATATATTTTTTCAAAACATGTGGTTGCGTTCAATGATTGATTTTGGAGAGTGTGAATCTCATGCTTATCTTACATTTTATTATCATGCTCAACCCATACAATTAGTAAATTATGAACCTGTGATTCCCTCGTTGTTAAGATATGGATATTATTTATATCTGAAAGATTGGCAAGGACCTCGATATTTCAAATTGATGATAGTAGACGCGTTTGGAGTTCCGGAGGAAAAATTACAAACCATCTTATTATCATTGAAGGGAAAATATATAAATATTAATAATGATAATGTAAAATTAGCAAAAACTCAAACACCTATATTAAACATTAAACCCTACAATTTCATTAACCATAGGGGTAGAGGGAAACAAATATATTTATCTTTGTAATGTTTTTAAAATAAAAACCTTTTAGAAACAGAATATCGAGTTTTTATTTTTGTGTAAAAATTTTAATACAAGAAAAATAAATATGTTTACAAATTAATTTGTTGTGGAATTATTGAGTTACCATTTATTAGTTTAATTGTTTTATACACGAGATGATCACTTTTAGTTTCAAGAATTGTTTTTAGGGTTATTCCCTTCTCTTCAAGTAATCCCTGAATTTTCAGAGTTAGTTCGTAGACTTGAGGTGGAGAACAAAATGGGGGATTACATTCTTTACATAGTATAGCAGGTTTACAATCCTCTACCAAATATGTATAGTTAGGAAAATGTTTTTGAAGAAAATGACATGAATAATAACGAGGAGTATTGTCATAATATGCTACACCCCTATAATTGACACAGGTCACGAGATCTTGTTCTTGATTCATCTTGTTATCACTATGATTAAATCAAATATGTAATCTTATATATAAATAAAAAACACGAATTTTTTTAAAAAAACGTTTTTATTGAGTATATGCTACAGCTTTCATGAAATTATTAGAATCTATTATTAGTGTAATTTCTTTTTGTAAAAGATCAGAAGCATCATAGTCAACAATTGTTGTTATGTTTTCACCCAGACATGAACAATTCCATTCATCATTTTCATATTCATGTTTCTTTTTAACTGCCAGAGCTAGGTAATATGTTTGAGGCGTTGAGGGTATATCTGGATGCACGATATAATAGATTATTCTATTCAAAATATCCTTGTGGACAATGTCTTAACGGAAATATGTGTGGGGAAGTGTGTGCGAATTATATGGCGCGGAAAGATCCAAAACAAAAACGTTGTTGTAGATTAAAGAGATGGTTGTTAAAGAAGATATGGTGTTAAAAGATTTTAAGAAGAAAATCCCATAAAAAAAGAAACAGTATAAATAAGAGTAAAAAAAAAAATAATTGTTTATATATTTGTTAGACAATGGAACGTAAAGAAACAGCAGATGAACGATTTGAAAGATTATATTATAACAAACATCCATGTGGAAGATGTATTAACAAACACCCGTGTCCGATTCATCCAGATGAATTAAAACTTTCAAGACTAAACAGTTTTAAACGTTGGGTGTTAAACAAGTTAAATATACGGTGGAAATATACAGTGAATGTTTCTGTGGAAATAGACGAATAGAAGAAAAGACGCTTTTTTTAAAAAGATTTAAATGGCTGTACGAGAGCGTGATTTTGATGAAATTCTTTATCCCGACATTCAATATTTATTACATGCTGATTTGTTTGAGATAGAAAAAACACGCGATTCAACGTTTTATTTTTTGGAATGGAGTAGGCATCCCTATCAGTTTAGATGTGCTGATTATGATTATAAATATTTTAACATTTATGTGGAAGATAAAAATGAACAATCTATATTTCGGAAACGATATGGTGGAAAAAGATATTATAGATTTTTAATAACCGGTTTTAGCTGGACTATGTCATTTTATGATCAGTTAGTGGGAAAGCATGTAGTATTTATTGATAGAGAACCGAGATTATCCACGTTAATTTCGACTCTTGATTGTTTTGAGATAAATAATATCCCATGTTATTCAAAAACGTTTTTATATGGTAAATGTAAGGATTCAAGATTTAGATTAGTAAATTATCATTTTCGTGAAAATTTTGATGGTGAAGAGCTTTATTTAGTTCTTATTAAAGATGAAAATATATTATCTTTACTTAATGTGATTTATGGTAGCAGTAATGGAAATTATATTGTAACATTAATAAATAAAATACATTTTGATAAATCTATGTTGCAACAACATGTATATTTAGATTGTTGTGGGGAATTATGTAATTTTAATGAATTAAATATTTGAAATAAAACAGTTCAAAATAAATCGAGAAAAGCGTTTTTTATTTTAAAAAAAAGAATTTATATACACTTCTTGATCTATGAAATTATGTATACCACAATCTCCTGCCACATGGGTTGTTATATATTGTTTATAATTAAGCTTTTTATTTTCTACATACTCCATAACTTCCAAATTTATATTTAATCGATTCATAGGAAAACATGGATTTAGGATTTGTTCACATTTACGTACAATAAATATTTGATTTCGACAATTTTTTTTAAGATAGTGAAGATCATACTGTTTGGGTGTTGACATATTGCTTGCATGAGATTCAACTGAAGAATGAACCAGAAAACACAATGTTTTTTATTTTATTAAGATTAATGTTTATTTAGCTTAATGAATTTGAAAAGATATATAAAGAGTAAAAAATCTTTCAAAATCACAGCATTATGATTGAAACAATTTTAAGAGTTGTTCTTTATTTTCAATATTTTAACCAAGGAGAAATTGGATATTTATTTTGGTTATGTGGATTATTTGATTATTATCGTGGAAAATATATCACATGTCCCAGGATGAAATGTGAAAACATTCACCCAGGTGAAGAAAGCTATATAGTCAATATGAAAAAAATCAAGGGAAACCGTGGAATGGAATCCTATTTTATTCTAAAAGATCGTTTCTCTTATTTGATCCCGAATTTACAAGCAAGTCAAAGAAAATATTCCTTGAAGAGATCATGGCTTGAACAACGTACTACACTAGTTGAATCAGACACGTTATGCTGTTGTTTTTTTTCATTCCCCGATTGTTTTAAAGAATTATTTGTTGTATTACCCCTTGAAATCGACGACTCAGATTTATTTCAATGTTTAAGATCCAAAGATAAGTACCATTATACATATTTTGTACAAAATCTAACTTTTGAAAGAAAATACATATCTTATACCCTGGGTTATGGAAAAGAAAGTTTAGTAAGCAAATTTAAGCACATACAGCGCGAGAAAGGTGATTTTAATCTTTTTTTAAATATTTATTTGTTAATGGTAGCACCTAGTATTTTCAATTCTTATGTTTATTGTAGTTCAACTAAAAATATTATCATGATCACTTCATGTTTTATATTTTATTTTCGTGAACATAACCCTATGGGAAGATTTCTCAATAGACAAAAAAAAGGTCTTTCTGAAAAAAATATTAGATATGATTTTTGGAATTTTATATATTATATAAAAACGGGTAAAGTATCCTTTGATAAATGTCGGTATAAAAATTGTACGCGTCAAAGTTATTTTTTTGAGTTTGATCCCCTGAAATTAAGTATTTTAAACAAACGTAATTATGATTTAAATGAAAACCCACTATTACATCCTGTCGATGTACAATTAAAAAAATATGGGGGAATGGGAGAATTTAAGTATGAGAAAATATTTGCACATGTAATAATGATTGAAGATGAAGTAAAAGATTTATTTACTATGATAAGAAAATATATACAAACAACATTGAATTATAATTTAATTTCAAAAAATCCTATATATGAAGACGAACTGACTGAACCGAATGTGAATTGGGATAGTTTTTATAAAAGTATTAGGGAACAAACGTGTATGTAGAAAAAATGGAAATAAAAGATTGTATAAAATTTAAAGTGTTTGCGTATGATGTTATACGAATGGAAGAAGACGAAGAAAATGAAAAATAATTTTGGATGAGATGTGGGAGATTTTGTTTTGCCCTTCGAAAATTTTATATGGAAAAAAATGAAAAATGGAAAATAAGTGAATGTTGTAAAACTATTCATGAAATATATATGGCCCATTTAACGAATGCTGGACATTACAGTCAAAACAAAAGATTTGTTGGATTTCATGAGGGGGTTGATCCCCTAGATATTCAACAATATATGGAACATTTAGATGAATTTTACGTAAAAAACTATCAAAGAAAAAATATATCAGTTTTGATTTATTATATTTTTGAAACCATTCATCCTTTTTCCGATGGAAATGGAAGAATAGGGAAAGCACTTGTCGCATTTCTAGAAAATAAAATAGAATGTAAAATAAAAACAAAAAAACAACATAAAAAGTTATGTAAAATTTTAGGAGTTATGCAAAGAAAACAAAATAGTTTATTTGATATAAAACGTTGGTTATTAGTGTAATAAAATTTTTTTCATTTTGATGGAATACAATTTTTTTTTAATTGTGCGGAGGGTATAAAATAAACACTGTCCCTACAGTGATTCATCATTTACCCTTCACTCGGTAACAGATTCAGAGATGGTGGAACTTTATGCACGACAACAATATGATCATTTTTATAAAATGCAATCGTATACAGATTTGTCTGCAAAAATAATTGCACAAAAAAAAATCAACGGTAATGCTATTCTCGCCAAAGTATATCCGACAAATAAAAGATGTGACAAGTACACATACAATAGCGCTGTTGAAGTGAAAAATGATCATATTCCCTCATTGTTGAATGTTCTTAATAAGATTAGCATTCAAGAGAAATTGGTGCAGATATTTTTTGAAGTGGTAAAATTTGAAAATTGGAAAAAGCAAACATGCCGTTTGGTTGTTCGTACAGATGCGTGGGGTGGTTTGGAAATTTGTTATCAACATCAAGATAACGAATTAGCCGATGCAATGGAATTTGACGATGATCCAACACCGACAACCAGTAACAACAACAACAACACAACGCCAAGTGAAATCGTATGGTCTGATGATTGGGGTAGTTTTCATATAAAAAAGAAAGATTCCTTGGATGAATATATTAATTGCCCTAAGAAAGTATAATCATGCAACAGGTCATAAATCCCAACCTACCCCCGTCAAAAAACGAGTATTGAAGAAAAAGAAACCCACACTCAATTTTGACGACGACGTCGACGATGACGACAACAACGAAAAGATTAAGAAAATAAAAGTAGAAAGTGATGATGATGAGGTTTGTCACCGTTTAAGTCCATCAGTAATTTCAGAAATTTTTTATTATCGTTTTAGATGTTGTAAAAATATACAAAATACATTCAAGATATTGTTTGGTAAAATTAATAAAAAAGAAAACGTCTAATAATGTTAAAAATAAATTTGAAAGTATTCTTATTGAAGAAGGAATAGCCCCTCTTAAAATTCAAAGTGATGAAGGAACAGAATTTCAAGATATACGTACGAAATTAAGTAAAAAATATAATTTTGAAGTATTTCATACGTATAATAGAGAAATAAAAGCATCCCATGTGGAACGTGTAATTGGAACTTTAAAAACAATGGTTCGTCGTGTTTTAACAATGACTGGAGAATTTGACTATATTCAGTATTTACCCCTTATTGTTAAGCGTTATAATAATTCCCCACATAAAGCATTAGCTGGTGCAACACCTTTTGAAATTCATCGCGAAGAAAAAAAAGTAAAAATACGTAAAGTAAAAAATAAAATAGTACGTGACCATTTAAATTATCCTATTCCCACTCAAGATCTGATACGTGAAGGTACTCGTGTACGTATTGCGAGAGTAAAAAATAATATTTTTGAAAAAAGCAGTATTCGACGATGGACAAATGAGATATTTTTTATTAAAAAAGTATTTATCACCGATCCCGTTACATATCAATTAGAAGACGAACAACGTGAAGAAATTAAAGGAATTTTTTATCGTGCTGAATTACAAGTTTTTAAAAAAAAATGAATTTACACATTGCTAGTAATTCAATATCAACGGGACTTCAAAAGAATTTGATTAATGATTTTGAAATGAAAATTGCACAACCCATTGATGCTTTGAACAATGAATGTTTTTTAGAAGTTTTACAAGTTTGTTATCCTCAAACAACTAAAAATATTGTAGGTGATGAATGTTTTTTTTCATTTATCATAACCTATAAGAATTTTATACCTGAAGAAAATAATAATTCGGTATACGCAAACAGTGAGTTCGTTTTTACATCGGATAAATTTATTATACCCGACGGAATTTATGATTTGTCTTCATTAATTATATTTTTAAATAATATCTTAGAAGGATTTGAAATTTTTTTTACCATCGGGTCAAATGGGAAAGTAATTATTAATGTTAATGTTGAGATTGAGTATTGGGTATATGAAAATGCGCGTAAAGCAGCCGATGGGTTACAGGTAAACGAATTTCGATTATCTAACAAGACTACGGTAGAAAAAAAGGGTATTCAATATGCTTCTTTTAATCAAAAGATTAATATATTATTTTCAAAAAAAATAGCTTTTATGCTAGGTTTAAAAAATGAAAAAGGTCGTGAAATCGTACCTCTCTTGTTTGAAATAAAAAAAGATAACCCTACACCTCGAACCCTTTTTTCTAAACATTTTGATTACTTACCCGATGTATCCGACGGATTAAATAAAATGTTTATATATTGTGATGAAATAGAACTGGGGTTAGTTGGTGATAGTTGTTCCGAATTGTTAACAACAGTACCCATTCAATGGAATCGACAAGGTGGTGGGGGGGATGGACAATTAGTTTATTATAGTCCCCCAAAATCATTGAGAAAATTAAAAAAAGACATTATAAGAGAAATTCATATTAAAGTTAAAGATACTACAGGAAAATTATTTCCTTTTGATTCAGGAACGCTTAGTATTGATTGTTTAATACATTCAACATAATGCTTTTGATTGTTCTTGAAGAAAAAAATGGGGAAATGATAATTAAAGAATATAAAATATTTTATCCTTTTTCTCTTTACGTGTTAGTAAATAGTGGGAAAAATTTTTTTATGGAATTTAAATTCGATTGAATATAAAAATATCAAAAATTCATTTCGAATTACGTGTGCAAACAAAATGGATTTCAGTGCAATAACACAACCAAAAAAAATAAATAATGGAACGATTTCAGTTTCTTCATCTACTATTATTTCCAATGCAACACAACGTTTTATATATACTATAAAAGAATTATTTTATATTGACGAAAAAAATCCTTATACATCATTAAATGATGAAAAAACAAATTCCCCTATTTTTTATTTATGAGTGATAAAGAGGCTAAACAATCACTACAGTTCTTTATTAACTATGAGAATAACGTGCCGTTAAAAGGTGAAGAAATTAAGATATATATAAATTTATTTGAAGAAAAAAATAATGACTGAAAAAATAAATGAACTATCCGTAGAAGATTACACTGAATTGTTAAACGGTAGAAATCGTGGAAAAAATTATTCCTCATCATATTTTGTTGTGAAAAGAAAAAATAAAGAAAATCCAACTAAGAAAGAAATTTTATTAAATGAGGGTGTGGGATTACCCTCAAATTTAAATTTAGATACTTATTATACAAGTGATAATAAAAAAAAGAGAAAAAAAATAGATCCAAATGTAATACGTTTTTTACAAAATAGATAGACTGTAAAAAAAAGTATAAATAAAAAAAAAGTTATATAAAAAAATCATAATGTTGTGTATATTATTATTATTTTTATTGTTGTTGTGGGTATTGTTGTTTTTTAAAAATAAAATAAATGACGCGTAAAAAATACATCAAAAAAAGAAAAAACAAAAGAGGACTAAGAAAACGTAGAAGAAAAATACAAAAAGGAGGGTTTGGTGGAGCATTGGCAATGGGTATGTTACTTCCTCAAGTGTTGGGAACACTTTCAAATATTCTTAAAATAAACGTTTAAAAAAAAAAAAAAATGAGTAAAAAAATTGAAGATGTGGAAAAAAATGACATATTATTTAGCGAACCTTTACAATTTTTTACTTCATCACCCTATAATGATACGTTTACGGAATGTCGTGAAACTGAAATTATCGCAACGCCTGTCGATAATCAATCGTCAGTATACACGTTTACAAGACATGGGAACGCCGTTGGATTAATGAAAACAAGCGATGCTAAAATAATGGCTAGAGTATCGATTATAAATGCTGCTGGAGTTATAGCACCTGCAGCAGCGGGGTTTTCGATGATTACATTACCCCTTCGTACAATGTGGAAAACAAAAGAATTAAAAATAAATGAAAATTTAATTACACCATCAGATAATTTTGCACATTTTGCATCATGGATACAATTTATAATGCGTCAAACACCGTCGGGATATAAAGATTCTAAAGAGCTTAATTTAGCATATTTAGATACAGCCGAACATATGAGCGATATCGCGGGTTTCACTAATAATGCTAATGTCGTAAATGCAGGAGGGAGACAAAAAACAATTGCATTTCAAAATCAATCACAGAATTTGATAGATGAGATTGATTGTTCATTATTTAGCGAAGGTGGTGCTGAAATATATATTCCTACAGCGTATAAAGTTGAATTACGTTTAACGCGTGCATTAAAAACAATTGTAATGATGGGTGCCAATCATGCAAATATGCCCGTTGCTGATACTATAATTACCCTAGATGATTTTAAAATAAAAATTCCTGTATTTAAACCCAAAAAACAATTATCAAATGCTCTTAATATAGGGATGGTGACCCATAATAAAGAAACATTATATTATACAACCAATTATCGTTGTATTACTGAATCAGTAGCTGCAGGACGAAATTCGCATCAAGTAATCGATGTGTTTAATGGTAGCGTTCCTACACGTTTATATATTGTATTTTCACCATTAGCAAATTGGAACGGATCATATACTCATAATATTTTTGAATTTAACTGGCCTAATTATGATAATGTTGAAGTTTCAGTAAATAACGCTGTTGTCGGGAGAATTGAAAATCATGCTGAAGCTTACTCAAAATTACGTTCGGTATTAAATCGCAACTATTCAGAAATGCCCATGACTTATAATGACTTTATAAACGGGTATTCTATATTAGCATTTGATTTAACAGATAATAGAGACTCTCATCTTGCAGTATTACCCATAAGACCGTCGGGAAATGTTAATGTGGATTTTCATTTTTCTCAAAATACAGTTGTAGGGGCGTTAATATTTGTTGGTGAATTTCGAAATGAAATTAGAGTGGGATTAAATACCCCTGCAAGATTATTACACAGCATTTAATTATCAACATTTGTCACTAGGGGATGTACAAAAAAATGAAGAACACAAAACCCATTACAACAAAGAATAGAATAAATAAACCAAAAATAAAAAAAACAGTTATTAACAAAATACCCCTAAATCGTGAACATATTCTTGTATTTCCACCGTTTTCAGTTTACGCATAAAAAAAAATGAATGAAGAAAAAAAATGATGAATTAAAAAAAGAAGAGGTAAAAAAAGACGAGAAAAATGATAATTCAAGAGATGATGATGATGAGGAGGATGATAGTGAAAATGATAGCGATGTTGTTAGCGATGATGTTAGTGATGAAATGGATAGTGAAAGTTCCGTTACTTCTTCTTCATCAAGTTGCGAAGATGATTTAAAATTTTTAGAAACATTAGTTCAATTAAATAAAATAAAGAAAAAAGCTTTTGAAAAAAAAAAAGGGATTTTTTACCATCGTTAAAAAAATATCTTAAAGCAGATATTGATAAAAAAAATACGTTGTTAGATTCTCAATTAATTAATAAATTACAATACATTGCTAATAATATTTTAAATAAAAAAATTTCTATCCAACTTTCCAGTGATAATAAATATATTTTGAATAAGTTTTCAAAGAACAAAATAAAAGAAAAAGATTTAAAAATATTATTATCTCAGGATTTTCGTATAATCAACATATATCAAAAAGCATACAAATTACTTAACCAACAAATAAAAAAAAATGACCGAAGTAAATAAAATGCAATTAATTAATCCGAGTAAATTAAATGAAATTTTAGATTTAATCAAAACTGATCATGAAAACGAAAAATTATTGCAGGGAATTAACAACAAAAATAATTTCGATCTTATTGAAAGTAAAAATAAAATGAAAGAAGAAATGAAAAAAGTTAATAATGATCAACGTGTCGCAGAGAGTATGGTTAGTTTTTTAAAAAGACAACAAAATATGAAAAGAAAAAGTAATGAACTTGAAAATGAGGTGACCAATGATGAATCACCCGAGGTAAGGAAAACACCGACTGTGGCAAGTGGTCAACAAATAAAAGAATTTCTTGAAAGGAAAAAAATTAAAATTGGGGGTACAGATATAATAAAAATAAACGGTGTTGCCATAAACCATCATGATTTATTATACGATTTAACGCATAATGTCAGCAAACAAAACATGTTCAATCTTACACAACAAAAGCAGACGGCTGCTTTAAAAGAATTGAAAAAATTACATATGCCCGCCTATTATATACGAAATATAAAATTACGACAACCTTATATAAATTTGGGAAAAACCACTTCGGGTCTTTCGAGTCACGAAGAACCATCTACATCACTCACCACCCACATTCCTATACCCTCAAAACCCCCCTATACAACACGAAGAAAATGGCGACGCAAAAATCAATGAATTTACATTGTTTTTTAACCCAATTTTTATTTACGAACGAGATTAATAAAATTTCAAAAATAAATAAGTTTTTAAATAAATATTATTTGGGTACATTTCCTGCAAATATTTTTCCTAAAAAAATTTATTATCCCTCGTGTTGGATTTGGAATACGGATGAAGCAGATCAAAACGGTCAACATTGGATTGCTATATGGGTGGATAAAGAAAAACATATGAATTTTTTTGATAGTTTTGCAAAAGATGTCTCGTTTTATAAACGTGAATATTGGTATGATTATAGTGTAAAAAAAGGACTAACATTTCAATATATTCAAAGTAAACAATTACAATCCAAAAATACAGCAGTGTGTGGAAATTGGAGTTTATTATATTTATACAATCAATGTCGTAATGAATTCGAAAATAATAATAAACAAAAAATATTTAAAAATGAACGTATTAAATTAAAAAACGATATTAAATTAAAAAGAAATAGAAACAATTTTAGGTAGTGTACTCGTAGGAATATATAATAAAAAATGTAAAAAAAATTGTAAGAGTAATAACAATCAGTCATGTTGTAGTTTTAATAATGCCAATTTTTAATTAAACAAAAAAATTAATTATTTACAGTGATTTATGGATTTTTATTTTAACAAGCCCCACAACCCATCATAACCGCGCAAATTATAACCTCCTTTTTGTTTTCTTTTTCGAACAGTCCTTTTTGGTTTTCTTTTTCTTTTTCGAATCCCAATTCCCAATTGATTTCCAACTAACGACCCCAAAGGTCCAAAAATATCTAGAGCACTACCCCCTTTTTGTTTCTTTTTTCTAAGGATAATTCCCCTCCTGCTTCTATATCGTCTTCTTGCCATGTTTTTAAAAAAAGTTCATACACAATATACACACCCCATACTATATATACTTTTAAAAAAAATTTCAACAACACTTTTTATTTTTTAACAAACATTTTATTTTTATTTTTACATTTATTTACAAATCATAGATTAGCGTTGATTCATGTGGAAATACATTGGTTCTAATTCTACAATTTTCATACCCTTTTCTACAATTATCAAATACCAAATAACCATAGGGTTTCTCATTAATTTCACTTAATACTTTATTAAATCTATTTCTATTAATTTTTTTATTATCACATATCGTATACATATTATTATAATCGCTTAAATTTTTAAACATAACATAATATTGACTATTGACACGTAAATTTCGCAATTTACCATTACCATATGTTAAATTTTGACATGTAAAAATAACACTAATATTACGATGATGGACATCTTGAGTTGCAATATTATCTATTCTTTCAAGATTTTCTTTTGATGATGTTGCAACTAACATGAGATCATCTAATATTATTAACGTATTTTCACGGGTATTCGTTTGTATATCGGTAATGCGGGGAATACCCTTTTGACAATCAATAAATTCAACACTAATATCTGTTTTTTCCGCAAGAACTTTTTCCATTTCAGCGTACAGAGGTTGATAAATTGAATATAAATAAACAATTTTAACAATTGCGGGTGTAATCATAATGTTAATATTTTTCAATAATTGTAATATCCAATATGTTTTCCCACTTTGACTAGGACCACATAACGTTAACATAAAAGGGTGTTGAAATGGTAATGAAACATTGTTCATTTCAGTTATCTAAAAATCCAAACGGAATCGTATTAAAATTATTTTTAACAACACGTTTATTAAATGTAAATGAAAATTTTTTTATTCCATCCTCAATAAAAATATGATTAAGTTTATCTTTACATATTTTATTGTGATATTTAATTTCGATGATCTGATCTTGATTTTTAACACATTGTGTCAAGGATAATTCATTATTATTATTATTCATTTTTTAAAGTAAAACCTTTCACATGAATACATTCCTGATTTAAATTAGTTATATACGCGTAACATTTTGGACCCGTTGAACAAAAATTTGTTATCCATTCATTTTCATTTAATTCATTCGTTAAATCTCCTAAATAATTTCCCGTTTTAACATCAGTATAATTATTTTCATCAGATATATAAATAACAGAATCTGTATCAAAATATAAAACGCGATCGTCTAATTTAACGAGTAACTCGTATAATTTCAAACGTGCATATGCAGTAACAAAACATGCAATGATTACATTTCCCGTTTTTAGAGGGGTTGTTGCATCATCAATTTTTTCATATGTACAACGTAATAATGTTTCGTTTACAAATTCCATCGATGTTAAATTTTTACTTTTATCATTGGCAATATTTAATAATTCTTCATAATCGTTTATAAAACACACTTGTGTATTATTTTCGTTTTGAGCAAATTTTCCCCATAACGAATTTAAAAATATTTTTGCAATAGTTCTTAATCCCGGATTTTTCTCTATTTTGTCTTTATCTAAAAAAACATTTTCATTTTTTAAATAATCATTACAATACTGTTTAATTTTATCATCATTTTTACTTCCATCTGCGTTCAAACAATCCGTAGGAATTCCTGAAGATTCTTGTTTGATTTTTAAAAATTGATTTACGTATTGTGAAAAGATTTTTTCTTTGCGTTCAAAATGATATATTTCGTAAAGAGCAATTATTTTATATCCCTTATCTATAGCAACATTAATCTCAACACTAGTCCAAGTACCCGTCAAGTATCGATCGCTTTCATTATGTTCACATTTATTACATTTATCCACAGCACATTTATAACATAATGGAAATAATAATTTCCCATCTATTCTAACGGGTAAAACAGGAAAGTAAATATTTCGAGGAGGTGAAATACAACATTTTACTATACCAAATATGTCCTTGATTTTTATTTTATTACAATCTTTCCCCAGTAAAATAGTAGGATGACCCACAGGAAAATCATAATTTTTTTGTACATGAGGGTATAGCGATGTAAAATCTAAGTAACTTATTTGTTCGTTGGGTTTTGTTTCTTTAAATAAACATACGGGGGAAGTTCGTCCCCCATATAATGCGTCACGTGGTGTTAAAGGAGTAAACGGATAAAATTTTCTTTTCTTTTCAATTAATTGTTTCTGTGTATATTTTTTTTCTTCTAAATAATCACATTCCCACATCTCGATTAATTTGTAACCGGCATTTTTTATTGTCCAAGAAAAACGTTGCGTATTTGCATATAAATTACTAAATTTTTCGTTTGTAAGAACGTTTAATGCATAGGGGTCAAAACATTTGGGACATCCGTGATAAAAACACCCATGACATTGATATATCTTTTCATTATAAAAACCATCGACAAAACGGCCTAGAATTTTTTTCTCCCCATTTTGTGAACAGATATATTCTAAATTTCCTCCTAATTCTCGATTAATTTCATCTAACCAATCAATAGCAATTAAACTCTGTTTTACACCACCCATATACCCCGAAGCAGGAATAATTCCTACACAATTTTTTTTTAAAAAATTAAGTCTATACACTTTCAAAGCTAAACTAGCAATCGTAATACAATTCTTTGCATAAAAGGGGGTGATATGACCTATGGTACCGATCATTGTAGAAAATTTAACACATCCCTTTCTTAAAATATCTACATCACTACAACAATAATAATAAATCTCTTTACGAAATATATATTTCTCTTTCTTTTTTTCTAAATACCATTTTTCAAATTCATTAAGTGTTGCTGTATTCATATGTTTCGTATCAAAAAATTTCCGATCTACAATTTCACCCTCATAAGTTAAATCGTAAAATTCATAAGGATGAAATCCCTTACATTCCCCTTGAAGATCCATTGCTTTTGGAATATCCGCTAATTTCATACTAAAAAACAAATAACTATCGAGGATTCTAATATTTTGTTCTTTAATTATTAAACTCATTATTTTAGTACCGTTCATTATAGTATTCGGCATTATCTGTTTTATTTCTAAAAGATATTTTAAAATAAAAATAGTATCAAATCTACCCCCGTTATGAGCTATCCAAACGGAATTTGTTTGTTCAAACATAAATTCACATAAAGTTTCAATAACATTGTTATCAAAAATAAATTGTCTATTCCCACAACAACTAACTTTTTCAATAGTATTATCGATAATTTCTTGATCGTTTTTTTCAAATATTTTTGTTTTTTTAAATTCAATATGTTGACATTTTTTACATACCCTTTGGACGATACAATAAAACGGTACGAGCAATTTAGTTTCGGTTACTTTTGTTTCAAAATCAAAAAAAAATAAAGTGGGTTCACTTTCTTTCCTCTTGTTATATTCAAGTGAAAGGGGTTTCACATAACAAAAATGAGGTTGTTTCATGTATTTATCACAACACTGCAAGAAATTATTGTAGAAAATTGGGCCACCAGCCCCAGTTCCCTTTTTGCCTGAAATTGCTCGGTCTGACATATCCATGCCTTGTCGGGAAATAGTTTACAATGTTTTGGCTGTCCTTTCGGAAGACTGAATGTAAATTTTGCCACCTCGCCCTCATATCCAAAGTCTGCTATCTGTTAGCTTTCGTCTCGTATATTGGTCGCGTTATTTCATGCTTTAATTATCACGCGTTCTCGCACTTCGAAGCAGCATATGACGCCAGACAACAGTGAAGTGGTTAAATATGTTGGTCCAAAGCGGAGTTAAATATATAGTCTTTAATTGATTTACTGAAGAAAGCGAAACCGTTGAACCACAGAAGTTGTGTTGTTCTTTCATTTGAGCGCTTGCGAAGAACGTTTGGTAATGCATCTCTTGGTGAAAATTTGTAACAAAATTTGGCAAATTTGCGTCGCGGGTGAAACGTGATGCCTCTTTATCCAATACCAAGAGACACAGGCTACAAAAAGAACATCAACCACTTGCCTCCTCTGTAGGCAACTCTATGACTACTGATGCTGCTAAACGCCATGTAGAATTTCACCCAAAAGACTGCGCACATTGCTAGAAAGACACAGAGTTACCTACGAAGCAGGAGTAGCATAGTGGTAAACGTTCTTCTAGTAGCGTCTCTCTTCTTCGACCTTTCACCCGCGCCGCAAATTTGACAAATTTTGTTACAAATGTTCACCAAGAGATACATTACCAAACGTTCTTCGCAAGCGCTCGAATGAAAGAACAACACATCTTCTGTGGTTCTATGGTTTCGCTTTTTTCAGTAAATCAAGTGAACAAAATATATATACGTCTGTTTAGACCAACTTATAAGTACCGCGATGTTGTCTGTGTCGTCAAATATAGGCATCGAAATGCATAGACAACGCATAAATTATAATGTGAAACAGCACTCTCAATATAGTAAACGAAAGCTAAGAGTTAGGAGATTTTAGATATGATCAGGGCGAAACAAGACTTTGACTCAGTCTTCCGAATGAACCCCCAAAAGTTTGTAAATATTTTCCAGATCAAGCATTATTCATGACCGCGCAACATCCGGTCAAAACAACTACTGGGAACTGGAGACATTTTCGTGGCCCAATTTGCGGTATTAATTTCCTAGCGTGAATGAAAACAAAATCGTTTGCTACAATCATGTTTAACTGTTTTATTAGAAAAAATGAAAAAGAATCGAGGACAAATTTTGTTACAGGTTTTACAATAAAAAAATATTGACACGGTGTTAAACGATCATAATTACTATGAGAGGGTTTAAAAATTTTATTTGTTAAATGATTTGTAAAACAATTTTCATCATAAAAAATTATATCACAACTGCTACAAATAAGTTTATTATTTTTATCTTTACACTTATTCGGATATTTATAACATCGTAAACAAGTTAAGTTATTTGTAGTACATAGGTGATTATCGATATATTCATGGCGTGTAAAATGACTCATACATTTAACACAAAAAGAACTGGTGTTAAGTTTAGAAAATTCCTTTATGCTTAAGACTACATCGTAATGATTATTATTTAACCATAAGCATACAATTTCATTAGTTAATTTAATAAGATTACCCTCACTATCAGTTCGTGAATCATAAATTATATTATCGGAATGAGTGTCAGCATACACTAACAAATCAACACCCTGTTTTTTTAAATAATTATTATATACTAACTCAAACTGTGTGGCATCAACATTACCCTCGGGTAACCCACATTCCCGATATACATTTCGAATTTCTTCACACGTAAATAAATCATCCACGGGTTTATTGGGTTTTCTTTTCATTATAAAATATTTAACGTCTTGTTTTAAAAATAATAAACCCACTAATATTGCTAAAGCAAAACAGCAATCTTTCACTGTACGAAATAATACATGGCTAAGAATATAAAATACCCCCGTGCGAAATTTACGGCCATATTTTTTTACATTACTTTTCACACCGCCTTTATCTGTAGCATTTCCCTTATTCAAACTATTGTAAATACTTTTTTTCCTTAATACACTATTTTTTTTTTATTTGTACTTATTCCTGCGGGAAAAGTTTGAACTATTACTTTACTATTCCATCCATTAGCTATTATTTCTTTATTACTCTGCATAAATTTTTCCATAATATTTAAGAAATATTTAACGTCAAAGTCTTTCACGGGTAAAACGGCTGTAGAGAAAAAACTTTTTGGCGCATTACTAAAGATAAATCTAACATAATCATCATCACTTTTTACATTTGCCCGTGCAATGTTAATTAAATAAGAAAAAACCAACGATAACGATTGAATAAAACTAATAAAATTAACCGTTTTTTCCCGTGAAACATCCAAAGAAAAATGTTGTTCAGTGACTTTAAATTTTTCTCTACTAATAGTTTCGATATGATTAACAGAAAAATAATCGTCTATTTTTTCATTTTTCTTACTTTCTTTTTTCTTATTAAATAAACTTACAATTTTATCTATATCTTTTTGACTATATTTTAATTTTTTCTGATCATCATTCATCTTCTTTTTTTTTTCTAAAACAAGAAAAACACGCCGTTTTATTTTTATTTATGTTTTCGTCTTCTCCATCAACACGATCAATAGTAACATCGTATGAATCCTGTATATTAATACATGTCAACGTAAGTATAGGAGGGATTTTTTTTGATAATAAAGAACCCATTTAAAAAAAACTAAAACAAAAAAAAAGAGTAAAAAAAAATATGAGTGAAATTGTGTATATTGAAATTTATTTACAAACGTCTAATTTACCTTATATCGGGTATGAAATTCAAGATAATGATCCCTCAATATTATTTACGCCGTATCTTTTAAGGGAATGTTTACTAAATTTTACAGAAGATAAAGAAAAGATAATACCTATTTCATCAAAGATTTTAAAACAAAGAATAACAAAATTAAAAAAAGAAATATACAACTGCCCCGAAGATATTATCTATAAAGTTGAATGTTTGGTAAATTTTATTCAGACACATGAAAAAAATAATGATTATTTAGGAATAAAAACTATATTTAAAAAAAAAATGGTAAGAGTTAAGTTACCCCGAAAAAAAGACGCAATGATAAATCTCAAAGTATACGTCACGTTCTTCAATGTAGAAGTAAAACCTTAAAAAAAATAAGATGTCGTAAACGAACAGCACAAACAAAAAAATGTTGGATTCATTTAGCAAAACAAAATAACTTACGTATCAAGAAATCAACGATCCCAAATGCGGGTGAAGGATTATTTGCTTGGAAAAAACCTTTTAAACCCGATCGTAATATTTCTTATTATACGGGTCAAAAAACAACACAGTCCAAATTGGATCGTAAATATGGTAAAAACACAAATGCTGTATATAGTATTTGTAACGATGCAAATACTTGTATCGATGCTTATTTGATAACTCACGCCGCAGCACGGTATGCGAATAATGGGAAAACCGGTTCTATATATAAAAATAATTCCGATTTTGTTTACGACCCCAATAATAAAAAAATGTATTTAGAAAGTATAAAACATATAAAAGCCCATGAAGAAATTTTTGCAGACTATGGTGATAACTATTGGCAGAGAAAACAACCTTCATAACAATGGTAGGAAGAATAAGAGAATTACGGGGTGGTGATTTTAACGGGGAAAATAAGGCAACGTGGGGGTATTTTTAAAGGGAAAAAAAGGCAACGTGGAGGAAATAAAACAGTCAATAAATACGGCAAACTTTTTATAAACGATTTTAAAAAAGAGCTTAAAAAAAAGCTAAAGTAGTAAAAATTATTGCAAAACTAGGAACGAAAAAAATCAAAAGACAATTTCAAAAAGGAGGACTTGTATATCATAAACCCAGAAACCATGTTGAAAAGTTTTTAATGTATTAATTTTCAAATAAAAAAATACATTCAGTGTATTATTTCGTTACATAAGATGTTATTGTCCATTGAATATTTTTCTACATTACAACCTCTTATTTCATTAAAATTTACACTGATGAAATTAGGGTAATCCACATTACATTCGCATTCCCCTTTACATTTTTTACAAGTGTATTTTATAGTTTTATTATAAACCCAAAAATCATAATATAATGCTATAATACTCCTAAAACACTCATAAGTAAAACAATGTTTTCTATCATAATCTAGTATCTTTAAATATTCTCCAATTCTTTTGTCGTTGATACGTGGGGATAGGTCATCATTCCATGCTTCACATATTTTACGAAGAAATTCATAACATTCTTCTGGAATGTCGTGTTCCTCTTGATGTATAACATACATTTTTGGATTTTTTGAACATTCTACTTCCAGTATAAATTTATACCGTAAATATGTTTCATTATCAGCTATAGATATTAGTAGATGATATCTTGATTTCCCAACTTCCACACTTCCTACTAAATGCCAAAAAAAAACGGATTCCACATAACTGTATTGTGTTAAATCGTGATCAATCTTATATCCCTCTTGATTTAGTACTCGTTGAAAAATAGCCATGACACGGGCCTCTCTTTGATAAAACGATCTTTATATATATACCCCTATCTACGTATATCCATCAGAATAAACAATAGAAATATCGTATTCATTATAGGGTTTATCCGCCTCGCCAATTTTAATACCATATTTTATAAAAAAATGATCATCTGTAAATTGAATGTTTTGAATCAAAATAAAATCTTCGTCAGCAGGTAAATTATAAGCTAAATCTACAAAACGTTGATCATCGTTAAAGAAATTTTTCTCAGGATCAATAAACAATTGATTAGGAGCAAAATAATATTTACTAGCTTGTCCAATATTTGATCCTAAATCACTCTCTTCGAATAACTCTTTTTTAACTTGAACAATACTCCATCCTAATGCATCGCGATATTTTTCAAGAATATTATTTTTAAGTTTTACATCAATACTATGAATTATTTTTCGTTTATACCAATTTTTTTTTCTTGCTTCTAATTCTCCCGTACGATAATTCTGTGTATCTGTTTGAAATTTTCTATGGTCACTAAATGTTAATGAAAAATCAGTAAATTCACCTGTCTTTCGACTATTTGTTTTAATTTTATGACCGTCAAGAAAACTCGTGGGTACTACACCGCGTTGCCAATAAACTTCTTGAAACTCATATAGATTTTTTGCTGATTTTAAAGCAACTGTCGCATTTTTTCTTGGATTCAAATGCCAAAAACGTTCATTATAATGGATGATTTTTTTCTGACTCATTTTAATTCCAATAAGAGAAAAAAAATTAAGAATGTTTTATTTATACTATACGTACAATGATATCATTTTTTATATATTTAAATGTACAAAGAGTTTCTATGATCATCTTATTTTTTTTTAAATTTCTCTCTCCTATTTTAACAAAAATAGTGTTTTTGATAACATGTACATCATTAACAAAATAATACCGTTCTAATGTACGTTTTATTTTTAAAATATAAACATTTCTTAAATGTGCTTTTGATAATTTTTTAAACAATCTTTGTGTTTCTAAAAATAAAAGGAAAATACATTCAATATTTTTTTTTTAAATCAAAAAGTGTATTTTTTTTATTTAGGAAAAATGTTCAGGAGAGAATAATTTTTAAAAATTAAATTCCTTATCATACATAGAGAGTACAGATCGTTCATTATCCACATCTTCTAATTTACGAAACAAACATGCAGCAAATAAAAGACATTCAAACAAACTACAATGATACAATAAACATGTGGGTTCACTAGTATGATACCAACAATTTCTTGGTTTAAGATTATAAAACGAAAGTAAATAATCGTACTTCTCAATTCCAAAATATTTAATATTCACACAATGTAAAATGTTTTTTTCTTGAAGTGTTTTAACTAACGACGATTCTTTATCACCACCTTTATATCCGATAATAGCATTCGGGGGAAAAACATTACGAAATAAATAACTTAATCTATTTATAAGTTCACTTTGACTAAAATAATCTCTTGATTTTTTTTCAGATAAATAGTCTAGTCCATGACATCGATATTGATAGTAGATGGTAGACCGTTCCCTTCGAGTTAGTTCTTTGTAGGGTTTTAACTTGCTATCATAACAATGATAAATAAAATACTTGTTCGTTTGAAGTTCAAGAAGAGTTACTTCACGATAACTGGGTCTCTCTCCCTTAAACTGGTAACATTCACAATCCATTATATGTGTGATACGCGATAAAAATAATTTCTGTCGTTCTTGGGATATTTCTTCTTTACATTTGTTTAATGCACAATTATATTTACCCGCATACAACTCTTCGATAGTCTCTTCATTCTTCTCAGTTGTCTCTAACGGGATGAAGTCTTCTTTAATTTCGCTGTTCACGTTCTCAAATATTTTTGCCATCTCTCACTCTCCAACACTGATATTAATTATTTTCGACGCTACATCGGCTTTTATAATTGCATCCCGCGTTACTATGTGTTACTGGGGATAGATTGGTTTGACCAATCAGAGTTCGTTGATTAAAGCTTTCATGTCATCCTGATGATTTGTGATACTCGTATACAATGAATGTGTGTTTGGGGAATTAGAGACGCGAATCCATAATTAGCGATTTTCTTCTAAACAAATACACGGGGATTAGTTGCACCAAATGCTGTGTTGTGGATTAAAACGAATCCCTAATGTTGTTCTAAAACACATACACGTCAAATCAGTTGATATATTATACATTGTAGTTACAATAATACTTTTTTCAAATTTTAATCGTGTTAAAATCTGTGTGTAGAAATATATATTTAAAGATTGAGAAAATAGTATATAAACAAGGCGATTTTTTAAAAAACGTTATCGCTTTTGAGAATGTCATTAAACATTGGGAGTAAAAGAACCTATGCGCAAGCTCAAGAAATCAATATTAAGACGATATTGAAAATTGTGTATTATATACAACATTTTCGTAACCGATACATTGGATTATTATTTGCCGTCTGTGACTTATGTGACTATTACTATGGGGGAATTATCGAATGTATGGAAATTGAATCGAGACAACTTGGTCGTGGATATAAAGACTACGCCTATATTGAAAAAATGAAACCTGAAATGCATCAAGATGAATGCATGGATTGGCGAATCTTAACAGATAAACAACACTATATAATACCCGTTGTTCATATACAACGAAAATATTATATTTATGGTGAAAAACTCTGTGAGCGTTATCACAAATTACTTTTATTGAAATTCAAAACAGTTAATACCCAAGAAATGATATTTACCACTTTATTTCTATTACTATTAATGATGAGCAAACTACAATTCCTAAACCCATAGGGTATGGAGGGTCTTATCTTTGTAATACATTACATAGACTTAATCGTTGTTTTAGTCATGAATTTACATATTGCTGTATTTATTTATATTTTATAGATCCGTTTTATTTAAAGGCTGCTTTTTATTATCTACATAATTTAGATAATTTTGAGAAAATAGTGTATCAACTTGTATGCTGTTTTATTTTCTTTTGCGAAAATCCCTAACCCTATATCAAAACTTAAAACTAGTAACGATAGGGTTTATACTTTTAATCTCGATAAGATTGTTAAGCTGATGCATATGAAAACCCCCCTGTACCTGTTGTTATAAAAATTGTCAGAAATACTCTTATTGGTTTAAATTATTCTATAAGACAAGTAAACCCTATAAGTTTAAAGTCAGTTTATTTTCAGATCAAGTTAAAAATAATAGTATTATACAAAATAATAGCCCGCTTAGTTTACAATATTACCCCCCGCATATGGATATAATATATAATTTTTCTATAAGGGCAAGGATTACATCTAATACCAGTACATCAACTACTTTTATTATTAAGAGTATTATAGAATCATATAATATTAAATTTGAAGATCCTGACATTATAATACAGAGTATTGAAAAATTGTATTTAGACTAATTTAAAAAAATTCAAAGAATATATTCCACAACCCAAACCACGACGTGTGTTTTTTATCATGAGGGAATAAAATGAATTTAAGATGTGAATTTCTAAAATCTAAAATTGTTTGACGTACAAATAGTTTGATATAATATTCCCCATTATCAATGTGTTTATATCTAAAAAAACACAGGATTAAAGCAAAAAATGCTATTATTTGTCCAATTTCATGGCGATCCATACGATTATAGACATCTAAAAGTTCACGTGGACATTTTAAATGGGCAATAATATTTTTAAATAAATTCTCATGTTCGTCAAGACATTTCCACACACTTTGTTCCATATTTTTATTGATTTTTATTTCAAAACGTGCCAGTTCTTTTACCATAACATTCCACACCTCCATGTTTTCACATTACTGATATTTTTATTTAGAACAATATCATTTTATACATTTCGGTTTCTTTTTTTTTAAATCAGTCTAACGTTTCAAATCCTTATTATTATCCATTATATATCGTTTTTCCATAAGGTCACTTGTAAATTTTCTAGAACGCCATTGCAAATATTGTTTATTTATATATAGTTTCTCAATATAGAGACCCTCTAACTCACGATATTTATCGCGTTGTGTACAAATAATATCTTGATCATAATTCGAATAGATTGTCATTCGTTTTTCTTCATGATGTTCATCGCCTTTTTTTTCACGTTTCATATATATTAACGAACGTTTATAACATCTTTTCTTCAATGGTGGATCGTTCAATACTTCTCGGTCGTCTTCCTCTTCTTCTTCTTCCTCTTCTTCACACACTGGAAATAATGGCTGGCGTGAATTAGGTGACTGGGGTAGTTGTGGTGGTGAAAGAGGAATAGGAGATAATGTTGGGGAAAGAGCATTTGCTAATTCATCCACAATTTGTAATAATTTGTTTCCTTGTTGAACGGGTACCATTTCATCACACATCCGTATTAAATTCGTAGGAGAAGGAATAGGGATTTGACCAAAGAAATCAATGGGCATATCGTATATGTAATTATCTAATTCATCTTCGGGCCGTGGCGGTGAGATCGTTTGCGGTGGAATAGGAGATGTATAATACTTTGCTTGCGGTTTTTGAAGGGGAATATTATACTGTTCTTGCGATAGTAGCGGAGGTAGGAGGTTTACTTGCGATAATAGATCCGGTACCTTTGCTTGCCACGACGACACGTTATACTTCGCTTGCTGTAGTAGAGGTGAATTTACTTGCTGGGGTAGAGACGGTATCTTTGCTTGCTGTGGCGATGTGTTATACTTCGCTTGCTGTAGTAGAGGAGAATTTACTTGCTGGGGTAGAGACGGTATCTTTGCTTGCTGTGGCGATGTGTTATACTTCGCTTGCGGATGTAGAATGTAACTGGACTGTTCTTGAACTATGGGTACAGCGAAATTTAATTGCGACTGTGCAATGTTGTCTTTAATTGTACAATGTTTGACTTTCTTTTTTCCTTGACGGTATTCACCATCTGAAATATCCAGAGTCTTATTACGATATTCTTGTCGCTCTAGACGATGTTGTTTGAACATTTTAGGAATATCTTTTCCCCTACGTTCAACCCGAGCAATTGATTTTCCACTTTCCAAATTTTTATGAGTCTGCTTCACACGAGCCATAATGATATTGTGACTAAAGAAATTAGGAACAAACGTTTATAAAAAAACACGTTAAAAAAAATGGTGTATCCTGATTGGTTGAACTTAATTCCATAATAAAATATCGGTGTATTCTCATTGGTTGAATGATAAAATCAATATTATAAGACGCGCTCCGACGATTATACATGTAAATCTTTTTAATCTTTTTTTGTTGACTTAATGCAGTACATATTCCCCAAAATATTTATCGGTAAAAACGTTGCACGGAAAGATATAAAAACACACGTTAGAAGTCATATTTTTTTTAGAACACTTTCAAAATGATAGCAGGTACAAAAGAAAATCCTCTGTTAGTAATACTGACCGATTTAGCACAGTATTTTTCACACAATGAATATCACGTGGTTGAATGTCGTAAAGTGGAAATGTTACCCAACAATGCACGTGCGGAAAGAATACTATATAAGCTACTATTGTTATGGGATGAGAAATATATATATACCTACTCATCGGACGATTTTACACATTTGATCGGACAGTTTGTACATGTAGCAATCGAGGAACCTCCGCCGTATCAACCATGAATCAAGCAAAATTTATAGATATAATATCTATGAAGGCTCTATCTCGTGAACGAAATCTACAGTTAATCGGCTCAAGACCAATACCCAAACCTGCTGGCGAACCGATACAGATGTATGAACTTTTCTTTAACGATGCACATAACAATTATTTTAAAATCGAATTCGATTCATCCGAACACACTAAGATTGGTAAAAATATATATCTTACCAACCAATATATATTTATCGTAAAAGACTAATCCCTTTGTATATATAGCCATCTCTAGCTAAAAACATTAATTATTAGACACGATGGCAACAAGTATAGATATAAACGAAATTAAACTTGATAACGTGAAGTTATACACTTCTGAATTTCTATATACAACATGCAAAGACTCTGATTTTTATGTGGTGGACTTCATGAGAGAAGATAAAATTTGGTTAGACAACCGGCGCGGGATAATACTAAAGGATTTTAACCTCACCTCCGTTCTTAATACCCGAATGGGAGTCGAAGCTGGAATTATTGTTGCTGTGATTCATCGCCAGGAAAATCAAGAAGATCTCTTGGGCAGACATATCTTCTTTGTAAACTCTTACACGATGTATTGTAACCCCGAAGTATTACGTTAAACATTAAAAAACCCATTATCATCTATTTTGACATGTGTGAATTAATTAACACGCTCTCCTTATCGCGCTCACGGGTATCTTAAAATATATACTAAAATGTGTGAAAAGTGTAAAATAAAGTATCAAAAAGCATAAAAATATGCTTAAATAAGTATAAAAATGCTTAAATATCTAGAAATAGACGTATTTAAACACGGGAAATATATATTTCACAGGGACTAATCCCTTCAAAATGGCCGCTAATCCCTACAAGTAAATTCATTGTCCTTAACCATATTATATATCAAACTGTTTTGACATAAGGGGAGGAATCAGAACAAAACGCTTCGCGTCCTTAAGCTTCATTGTATTATCACTATTATTAATCATACTGTTTTGACATAAAGGGCGGGAATAGAACACGACGCTTATTATATATTGGGCGTCCTTAAGCGTTTAACAACACGTATTGTTCCCTACCTATAATAATTCAAATGCTTTGACATGAAGGCTTTAATGAACGAACTCTGATTGGTTAGATACGGGGGAGGTTTGATTATAGAAACTCTGATTGGTTAAAACCGCAAACCATTGTAATAGACCGAGACCGTCATTATAAAATAAGCACGAAGGATCAAAACGAATTCAAAACGAATTCAAGCTGGCACGCAACAGACGAACAAAAAAAAGATGGGTGACCACGAACAGCAAAACCACACAGACGTCTCCTCCAACTACAACAAGGAACCAAGCGACACAAACAAAAAAGCACCGGAAAAGAAAGAAGAAAATGTAAGATAGCGCTAAAATGTTTTTACTATACAAACGACATGTATTTATTATGTTTTTTTTTATTTCTCTTAGAAAGAAACCATCCCCCCTCCCCGCATAGAAGACGAAGATGTCCCAGATACCGTTCCGGGGGTACTCCTGGTACGCGATTTAGATGGAGAGAGCGAGTGGGCATTCCGTGTCCAACCGGATACGGAATTCGACTTTGACGAGTACGAACCGCGGGTACCCGAAGAAGAAGACGATGACCCTCGCGTGTGGGGATACGTTGACACGCGAGGTGAGCAATTTATGTACTTCGAGAGTACTGACACTATGATTAAAATGAAATGAATATTTATATTTTAATTTGTAGGTGTGCAACATTTGGAAAAAATAAAACAATAAATATTTAATTTTAATTTGTAGGGGTAGTATACAGAGGGGTATTATACCCTACCAGAAAACCGTTCAAAGACATCACAAATTTATTCATGTAAAAAATTTATTGTTTTCGTGTGTGTAAATATATTCATCCAAACTTCTCCATCGTGTGTGTGTTTTTACTATAGCTAACTCTTTCATCATATGCTAACGAACAACCCTTGCGTAAAATAAGCAATTCATTGAACAAGGGATGACCAGATTGTCGCTATGGACCTGAGTCAATCTCATTCGAATCGCAAATTCGACTACGGGTTGATCGCGCACCGATGCAGTTTTAATAAAAAAACAGAACATCGGAAGATGTCAGAGTCTTGTGCCGAAGCACAACTTACAAGCGAGCAAAACACAACACAACTGATAAAATATGAAATAACATCTGCTTATATACTAAACAAATCTCTTAAAATTTATTTGGTGTTTTTCTCCAAATTTAATAAAACACTTTTACAGTAACTTTTTCCTCTAATATTTTTATTGGATATTTCATCTAAAATTAGTTTGAGGTTTTTTCAAAACTCTATCTCTCTCAAAACTTTTTTGGAAGAAACATCCAAATAATTTTTATGAGATATATCCTCTTAAAATATTTTGAGATCCTTTTTAAATATACAGTAACTAGAGAATATCAGTCATTCGGCCATAAGATGGCGTCGAGGTAAGAGCTCCATGGCGGAAATTTCTATGATTAATTCAAAATGCTTATTTTTATTTCAATAAACATGACTACTCTTTCAAATAAAAATAAGGACAGTTCAAAACTGTTTATTTTTATTTTCAAACATCATTACAAGTCTTCAAATAAAAATATGGCGTTTTTGGATGGCACGTAAGTATTACATCACATCGGGTGAGGTATGATGGTTATGTATAACAGAATTTTTTGTATTTTTTTTCAAAAACGTGGTGTGTGTCAGTATATATATCACTGTGTGAATGATGTTTTGTCTAAGTGCTGGCACGGATGCTATATGGAGTGTTGAAAGCGGTGATGGATCAGGAACAGGAAGTTTAGTCGTAGAATTTCGTGTTCCGATTAATTGATGATCAGTAGGGATAAGTTTACCAAGAAACCAAACCGCTATGTGTTTCTCGGTGAACTATTCCCCACTGATCTTCAGTTGGTCAGAACACTAAATTCTACAACTTAAACATCCTGTTCCTGGTTCATCACAGCTTTCAACACCCATATAGCAAATGACGTCAGTACTTGCTTAACACTATTCACCTTGAATGACCTTCAAACTCTCTGGTCGTTCAGGGACGACTATAAAACTGGTCGTACAACAACACGACCCAAGTGATATATATACTCTTGACCGCGACCACTTTTTGACTAATTTTAATACAAAAAACCTCTTGTATACGACCAGGTGCATATCCCCCCTGATTTGATCACTGGTCGCTCTTTACAGGATGACCACACCTTAAAACTATTCAACCCCCCTGGAAATATGGGACTGGACTGTGCTCTGATTGGTCAATTCAAATCATACTCGATTCTGATTGGCTTAGAGCTCAGTCCAGTCCCTAACACATTGATAATAATAATATATATATTATTACTACTACCAAGATACACAATACAATTTATTGAATGGATTGTTTATATATTTAATTTCTCATAGAACACATATTTATTAACACCATATTTACATTCGTCCACCGACTTCTCATTCCATATCAAGTTACAAGTCTAGTGTCTGTTTTATTTCTGATGACTTGTTTTAATATGTTAATATTTTAGATATGACGCATCTGGAAATTGTGTATAATTCTCTTGTTGAAAGTGTGAGGGTTATGGTATCCATTGAGCTTTTGTTAAATTCCAATTTTTATTATAATCTGTCATTAAATTGGATTTATGAAATAAATGATATTAAGAACGAACGGAGTTGTGGTTATTGGGACAGGGGCCTGGAATATAATCCCATCGGTGATTAACCAATCATACACACACATACCTAATTAATATACGAAAGCTCGAGACACCTCGAGGTCGCTTGAGGCAAGCCTTATTCTACAGTACACGTTACACGTTGTCGGAACTCCTTTCGTTTCATCCACCTTGAATTAAAATACGTTCTCCTTGGTTGGTATAGTAGAGACCTTTAGATTTGAGGACGAAGACGAGTTTACCATTGCGCATGGTTCTTTTCCATTGTTGTTTCTCCACTGCGCAGAAAAGTTTGTCTTCGTACTCGTACTCGTACTCAATCTAAAGGTCGCTAATGTCCCGTAGACCGGGCACATCGGAAGATACACGCGGTTTGCCACCAGTCTCTTTCGTGCAGGCTAATAATGTTCGTTCATTCGTTTAAAGTTCGTGGGTCGTCCGAGCCTGAGTCTGCTGAAAGTTCGCAAAGGTTCCTGTCGTTTCTACTACCCACATTACGTATCTCACAGTCTCTTTGTCCCTGAATTGGTCTACGACAACCACCTTATCCTCGCCCAGCGTTCCGACCTCGTTTTTGTGGACCAGTTCGACGTCCTTATGGCCTTCTCTTTATACACGAGAATGACATTCTAGTGGCGGCCATGTTGGCTTTATTTTACCTCGGCCCCAGTCTCCACTCCGGCGAACCTGTTCCTGTCTCGTCAGCGTCGGGTTTCCAGGCCCGCGCCTTCACCATCCCTTTATGGTACTACAACGCCGATTTACGTACCGTTTACGCCATATCCTCACCTGGTTAGCTCCCAGTCTTCTTGGTACACCCTCTGTCGCAGAAGTGCCATCAGCCGTCGCGTCTGGCCCAGCACCGGTACGTTCTCATCTCCCTGTGAACCAGGGCAGCTCCTTACCGCACCTCCGTGGCTGACTCTGCGTGGTTTCCACCTTGTTGCTCCGATGTCAGGTACGATCCCGTATGCTTTTCCTTGGCCCAACCCTTAATCAGGCTATCGTTATTGGCCCAGGTTTTCGCCCAGTGCTTAAACTGGTCTGTGTTTGAAACTTGTGTGCCCCATAAGTTAGCGGTATCCATCATGGCAGGTCTATTCGTTGACCTAGCATCGTTGCTCGGCAACCCTGTCTAAGGAAGATTCCATTTGATGGCCGCTTAGCCATCTCCCCACTAACACGAATACTCCCTCAGATTACGGACATCGTCCAGTGGGTACTGGCGTTTGGTATATTTTAAAATAGTCCTGACTACCGCCTTCCCTCCCCGTGCTAGGGACCTATTACAGTACCAGCTGCCCATCATACGAATGCATACGCAATTCGGTAGCGCGCATGATGCGATTACGACGAAGCCTTCCGTCAGGACGCGGCCTGCGGCGTGATCGATTGGTCGCAAATTAACTTGGAATTGTACAATTTCCTTACAACCTCGGCCCCTAGTGAGTACCCAGGTGGGTTCGACCACCCCCGGTGAAGCCTATGGAACATCCCATGGTACATTTCTGTGTCGATCATTGAACACGGGCTGATGCTCAGCTCTCGGCTGCCCCCAGTGCAGGTAACGTCGTGTATGTGATACGAAGGGCTGTCTGGGGTCTCATCGCAAGGACCCAGTGCCCGTTTCAATCTTCCGCCTCCCCCGGACCTTCGCGTGGTGTAATAACGTTAATACATAACGGTCCATATAACCGTTTAAGCGGTTTCATTGTATGTAGTCCAATTAAATTGGATTTTTGCAATAAATCAGATTAAGAACAAGCGGAGTTTAATGTCGTATTTGTTCGAGATCCGAGGGGGTAACTCCACCTACTTGTTGCATGGACCAATCGTACTTCACTTACCTAATTTATGCAGGACCAAGGCACCTAGAGGTTCGCCTGAGCTGTGGCTCACTATCTTTCTCTTGTTCGCTAGCGGAACTCCTTCCCTCCCACCACCCCCTTTCCCCGGCGCATAAGAATAGGAAAAGCTTCCTAGACGGGCGTGAATTTGCATTATTGGGCACAGACCCGGGAGTCTTGCTTTCCATGGTTGGCCAGGTGATAACTAAATATGAGTATTGCTTGTTTTTACGTATGTCTTGCTAGTGTATATGTTATTATTATAGCATGCCTGGGTGCTCGTGTGTGTCATCGTTGCTTAGTGACTAATTACCCTTGTTCCTTGCTCGCGATCGGCGACGTAACATGCGGGTCTCCCCGTTGGAGAATCCTTCTGGTTTGCCCCAAAAGGCCCCGTTGGCCTCAGCTCGCTACGGTCGGTGCCGTCATATACCTATCTCCCCGTTGGAGTACCCCTTTTGACTTGCTCCCAAAAGGCCCCGTTGACCTTAGTTCGCAATAATTGGAGCCGTCATATATAGTCTCCCCGTTGGGGAACGTGATGGCTTGCTCCCAAAAAGGTCCCGTTGGCCTCAGCTCGCTAATATCGAATCCGTCACTTACATGTCTTCCCGCTGGAGAACACTAAGTTGTCACCCCACGTGTACGTACAGCGCCGGTCAACGCCTGTTTGGTCCGTTTTGTGTATTGGCTCGTTTATCGTCCCTTCCGGCCGACGAATGGACGTTAATGCTATTCGCTACTTGGCTCTATAAGGTGGGACTGTGAGCTCTCGTGTCTCAAGCGATGCAGTGGGTCGTTGGTGACCACACCGCATGGGTGACAGGTGTACACGTTTTCGTCTCTCGCAAAGTGTCTGTGGGCGGGCGAGAGTACGTGGTCCCTGATATCATCCGCACCCAGTATCTCATTACACCCCACCTTGCAAACGTGAACGTCGCGGTTTGCGGCGAGCTCCAGCCACGCTTTGGCTTTGGTTGGGTATGGTTTCCACATAAGGGTCGCTAAGAACACTTGGAGGAAATTACCGAGTAATGTGGCTGTGGACCCACGAGGGTTGTTCAAGTAGACATCACTTGCTAACATAAGGTACTTGAATGATGAGTAACACCACACAGGGATTATGCCAGCTAATGTATCAGCAAGCTCGTTGGCTCTTTCCTCTCGAAGATCGATCCAAGCGTCGAGAAGATACCTCGTATGGCGGACCTGAGAGCTAAGCCGTTTTGGCCTTGAGAAGTACTTGTTTAAGACGCTAGGCCCAGAGGTGTCTTGTGAGGTAGACACACTGACAAAGGCCGTTCTCAGCAAGCGGTCAATAACTTCTTCGCTAATTTCTCGGGCTTGAGTCATTATGTTATACTCTCAGAAAAAATCCTAATTTTTAGTGCGTTTGGTCTGGAACTGTGAGATACCTGTGAGGTCATCTGTGAGACACCTGTGAGGTCAACTGTGAGTAAGATAACACGTGATAGTGTATTAGATGGCTGAGGACTCACAGACGGTTGTTGAAGCGAAGATCACAACTGATGTGAAGAGTGTTAAGGTGAAGGACCCAAAGCGTGTCGCTGCTGGTAAAAAGTTGGCTGAGATATCGAAAGCTGCGAAAGAAAAGAAAATGCGTGAAATGATAGTCAACGAAGAACAGGGTAGTGAGTGGAGCTATGGTTATATTGTTGGAACACTTGGTGTTGTCATCGCCGCTGCTTCGCTATGGTACACAATTAGCAGTGAGAAAGAGACACAATTAGAGCCTGTGAGCACTGTGGTTAGCACGTCAGAAAATCGTAGAACTTGTCGTCCAGCGTTAGACACATTTGATTCTTGAACAAAACACACGACAATGTATATGGCTGCGATCGATCGAAAAGAACTTATGAACGAATTGTACGACGCGCTACTTGTTACGACTGGCGCTGTGGTAGTGAGTATGATTTCTAAAAAGGCTTTGGGAGAACCATTGGGAACACCAGAGACAGTGAAAGGTACAGTGAAACTTGCTGCAGCTGTTGGTGCAGGAACGCTGTTAGTAAAATGGATGCAATCGAAAAAGTGGATACCGACAGACCCATTCAAATCAACGTAAGTTAATGGCGAGTGTCGTGGCTGGAGGGATATTTAATGCAGTGGCTTTTGCAGGCGCTGGCTTTATGTTTTCAAAGTTCAATCACACAGGTTATGAAGCTGAGATGAAAAGGCATAACCATGCGTTGGAGCAATGAGGTCGCCAAGAAAGATAAGATCCAGCGTTTACGGCAAATGCTCTCAGATGCTAACGCTGACATCAATGACACAAACCATGCGTTGGAAGAACTTAGAAGCGTAATGACCATACAGTACAGCGGACGAGTGTTCACTGAGAGTCCGAGGGTTGCGGATTACTACCAACCGAGTGCGGAAATGAAGGAGTACCAATTGTTGTTTGTTAGCGCGCTAGGTTTGGGTAGTGGAATAGCGGTGTGGGTGCTAACTCGGTAAAAAAAATGTTGGAGTAGTATAAGAGTGATGGACAAACTTATGAGGCAGATGAGTTACGGCTACACAATTGACGAAATCGCAAATTGAGTGTGGAGGCACCTCCAGGCTCTACTACTGCTCGGATTGTGACATTGTGAAAAATGTGACTGAATGTGGTGGGTACACGTGTCCAAAATGTGGCGACATCGAATGGGGCTACATTCAGAGTTATGGTGACATGAGACTCACGCGACTAAAAAGCGTTCACAAACGGTCTTGGTGGATGGGGAGGAGACTACGGAACGTTGTGAAGGGTGAGCACCTTGAGTTGATAAAAGAGGACTTCTTGAAAGTTGTCAACGCATTGTTCTCATGCAATTTGGTAAAGGGTAGAAATGTCAGCAGATACGGGTACTACATTATTAGGTTGTGCCACAGAAGACGAGTCGAGACACTCAAGAAGGTGTCAGACCTCAAAGACGGGAAGGTGAAAGACTTGTTTGACGACAATCTGTTTGGGGTGGTGTATCCAAAGTTGGGATGGTGTGAGAGTGGTGATCGCTATTACAACGAGTGGCTTAGGAAAAAAAAACAAGTGAAAACTCACTTGTTAGAAATGGTGCAGCCGTTGTAAATCCACTAACAGGTAGAGCAATCAACGTCCACGGGCGAGTCTACAATCAACTTGTTAGAGATGGTGTTTTTAGTGACACGACAAATGTCAGCACTATTAATCCGCTGACAAACAGGCGAGTTAACGTTGGCAGTCGGACACACAACCGTCTTGTTAGAGATCAGGAAGCGCGACCCGCAGTTGAAGACCATAGCCCACGGCTGTTGAGTCAAGCGCTGAGAGGGTTCACCAGGTCCTATGGAGTCGAGGTGGTTAACGATAGAGACATCAATCAGGTAAACGGCAGTAGAAGCGCTGTCATTAATCTTTTGAGACGTGAACTAGGTGAGACCAACGGAATGAAAGTGGTAGAGACAGTTAAGGTCACTTTTGAGAAGGCTTTAGAACTCGATAAGACCACGTACAAAACTGCCTACTTTAACAGTGAAACGTTTGTCGTCATTAACGAGCGTGACATCGAAGGTGTTGCCAACCGTGGGTCGGAACAGATCTTGACGCGGATAGCCGGGTGGTTATCTGAGGGGTCTGGGTGGACTATCGACAAAATAGATGCACACTACGTTAATATCGCTATTTATAGACCTTTGAATGGGAGTAGCTACATTACGTTACCAAAGGAGTTGCGCAATAGTAAGAAGGGTTTGGTAAACGTGAATAATGATGATGACAACAAGTGTTTTAGATGGTGTCACCTAGCGCATAAGTTCCCTGTTGGAAAAAACTCTGATAGAACATCAAAGTACGCTAGGCATGTCAGTGAGTTGAATTATGATGGAATTAACTTCCCAGTCACACTCAAAGATTACAACAAGATCGAAAAGGCTAACGAAATTAGCATCAACGTTTTCGGGTATGAAAATAAGCGACCATTCCCTGTGTATGTTTCTAAGGAAGCGTACCCTGACCACATGGACCTACTGTTGATAACTAATGATGTGGGCAACAAGCACTACGTGTACATTCGCGATTTCAACAAGTTTATGTACCGTCAGACAGAGCATAAGGCTAGAAAACATTTTTGTAGACATTGCCTGCAGTGTTTTAGTCGAGCGGACGTGCTTGAAAGTCATGTTGAAGTATGTTTGGTCATCAATGGGAAGCAAGCTATTAAAATGCCGCAAAAAGGTGCGAAAGTGAAATACGAGAATTTTAGTAGGCAGCTAAACGTACCATTTGTGGTGTATGCAGACTTTGAGGCTATCACACAGAAGGTGCACACAGCAAAGCTGTCAAGCGAGTGTAGCTACACAAATGCTTACCAGAGACACGTTGACTGCGGTTATGGGTATAAACTAGTTTGTTGCTATGACAATGAGTATAGTAAGCCAGTGAAAGTGTATCGTGGTGAAAATGCAGTCAACAAGTTCATCGGGGAGATGTTAGAAATTGTTGAATATTGTAAAGAAACATCTGAGAGTCACTTTAACAAAGAAATGACGCTGACTGATGTCGATAAGAAGAATTTCGACGAGGCTAAGAGTTGTCATATTTGTAGCGTTGAGTACACCAGCGCTGACGTTAGAGTGAGAGACCACTGTCATGTGTCAGGTAAGTACAGAGGGTCTGCACATCGTGACTGTAATGTGAACTTTAAGTTGACTGATAAAATCCCTGTGATCTTTCACAACTTACGTGGCTACGATAGTCATTTCATTATGCAGGAGATTGGTAAGTTTAGTCAAGACATAAATGTGATACCGAACAACATGGAGAAGTACATGGCGTTCATGCTTGGAAAAAACTTGGTATTTTTGGACAGCTTTCAGTTCATGGGTAGTGGTCTAGACAACTTGGTAAGGAACCTACCAAGGGACGCTTTCAAATACACGTCAGAAGTGTTTCACGACGAGGGGTTGACACTTATGACAAGAAAGGGGGTCTATCCCTATGATTACATGGACTCCTTTAATAAATTCGATGAGCGCGAGCTACCCTCCAAAAAAGATTTCTACAGCATTCTGAATGATGAGCACATCACGGAAGAAATGTACGAGCGTGCCATCGACGTGTGGGACTACTTCGACGTTGAGAGTATGGGTGGGTATCACGACCTGTATTTGAAAAGTGATGTGCTCTTGCTTACCGACGTTTTTGAGAACTTTAGAAAGACATGTCATCGCGAGTATAAATTAGACCCGTGTCATTATTTCACATCGCCTGGATTGGCTTGGGACGCTATGTTAAAGATAACTGGAGTAGAACTTGAACTATTGTCTGACATTAACATGTTCCAGTTTGTAGAATTAGGTATGCGTGGTGGTGTGAGCTACATATGCAACAGACACGGCGTGGCGAATAATAAATACATGGAAGGGTATGACAAAGAGCAAGAGTCGAAGTATTTGATGTACCTTGACGCCAACAATTTGTATGGATGGGCGATGAGTCGAAGTCTACCTACGGGCGGCTTCAAGTGGTTGACTGAGATAGAAATAGAAAAAGTTAATCTATGCGACTATCACAACGATAGTAAAAAGGGCTTACTGCTTGAAGTCGACTTGGAGTATCCAGCTCATTTACATGACCTACACAACGATTACCCGGTGGCTCCCGAGAAGATGGAGATAACTGTCGACATGTTGTCAGAGTACTGCACGAAAATCAAAAATAAGTTTAATGTGAGTGTTGGCGGTGTGAAGAAGCTGGTGACTAATTTGATGGACAAAAAAAAGTATGTGTGTCACTACGGAAATCTGCAGTTGTACATGGATCTTGGATTAAAAATCAATAAGATTCACAGGGTCCTGCAGTTTGACCAGTCCAAGTGGTTAGGCAAGTACATTGACTTTAACACAGTCAAAAGAACTGCGGCTAAGAACGCTTTTGAGAAGGACTTCTTCAAGTTAATGAACAACAGTGTGTTCGGAAAAACGATGGAAAATTTGAGGAAGCGTGTGGACGTAAGATTAGTGACCACTGCGAAGAAATTAGAAAAGCTTGTCTCGAAGCCGACGTTTGTGTCTTGCAAAATATTTAGCGAGAATTTAGTCGCTGTCCACAAAGTTAAAGAAACGTTGACACTAAATAGACCCGCATATGTGGGTACACTGTAAATGAAAAAGGGTTGAAACGACCCCAAATTTCGTTTTAGCCCTGTTGGAGCCGAAGCTGTTTTGGCCCTACGTGAAAGCCATTTTGGGATTCGAGAGCTAGATCGACACTAACAGGGCCATTTTAGGTACACTAAAAAGCCAATTTGGCCCTACCCGTTTCCAAAACAGCCCTGCCATTTTTCAATTCAGCCCCACCGTTTTCCAATTCAGCCCCACAGATCAAAACGACTCTCATTCCCGGGGCTGTTACGGCTCCACTTGCAGCGCTACTTATGATGTCCATATCAGCCCCCAATGAATTCATTTTGGCTCTCTTTTTCCGAATCGGCTCTTACACATGTCAAATGGACCCATTTGTCAAATCGACTCCCGGTGGCAAATCGACTCCGTTGTCAAATCGACTCCCTCGTGCCAATTTAGCTCCCGTACTTCAAATCGACGCCCGCGTGTCATATCGACCCCCGAGTTTCAAATCGACTCATGTCAATTGTCAAATCGACTAACGCGTGTCAAATCGACTCCCGGCTGTCAAATCGACTAGGGCGTGTCAAATCGACTCGCGCGTTTCAAGTCGACTCGACCGTGTCTCAAATCGACTCTCCTGCCAAATAGTTATCTCTGTGTAATGATCGGCTCGCGCGTGTTAAAGCGACGCGCGTGAAAGCATTGATATTATCTTTCTCGATAGTTTTTATTGGTCGAGAATATCATCTATCTAATTTCAAGTGGCATGTTTGGCCAGTAAGACAATAGTATAAATATGGGCCATTCTGGTTAGTACATACATTATACATTTGAACCGTTTTGCGAGTTAGACTTAACCAGCTCCATCGTGCTACATCAATATGGATGCTTCCAGACAACATTTTTATGTTCTGAAGTAAAAGATTGGTTGCTGTCCCATGATTTCCCAGAAGGTCGTGGAACGTATCGGTAAGTTTCGCGATATTATATACTTTTACTGCAATGACACTGTATATTGCAGTTCTATCTTTTTGATCAATATTGTGTAATAAATGTGATTTTTTATATTTGTATATGTAGAAAGTGAAGAATTAAATGGCGAGGACATGACAGCCTTGTACGAAGTTGACGCAGAAATGACACTTTTTTCCTTCATTCAAATTTCGCCACAAATTCAAGGGATTTCTTAGCGACGTAATTAAAGAGAAGGTAAGAATTCACGTTAAAATTTTCGATTTCGCAAATTTTATACATTGTAACTTTTTAACAATTTCTATCATACTAGACTAACAAAATAATGTTCTATTCGAAAACCCGGCGGGAACGAGAATGTATGCGCCCGCGATATATTCATTCAGAGGTTCACAGCATGCGTAGAAACTATTTGCGAATTTGGCGCCTATTCTACAAGTGACCGTTGGGATTTATATTTGCATTCGAAGAAGGAAAATCGGATAAAATCTAACGCTAAACTCGCGTTCGATACAGTATTCTGTTCACTTAATATTTAGTGTTATAAAGATGTTACTTTTCTCAGGAAATACGTTCAAGAAATGCCTCGTAGTTGGATTGTCCGCTGTGGAAGAATTTTCAACATGGCTGATCTCCGTGTCGACCTGATCACTGGACTGTCGATTTCGCTACTAAGCTTATTCAAATTGTTGCGTATATAAACTACAAAACGAATACGAGCCTTGTAGTATTAAATTCCAGCTTCTCTGTTTGTTATATTTGTAGTGTGCGTGTGCGAGTGACGGCGAGAATGAAGATGATGGTGTTATGGTGTACATGTAAACACTTCTAGCCGAGGCCCAGGCGTATCCAGTCACAATGACAATCGCCATCGTCTGCCGATAGTTCTCCCAACCAAGCTAGTTCTCCCGAGTAGGTGTATCGGCTGTCGCCAACGTGGCTTCATCTGTGCATGTAAGTCTTAAAATTGCCATATTTTACATTCCAATATAATTAAAATATATTTAACCTTAGTAATTTTGATGTGTATGTTTAATCTTCTCCTATTTAAGCTAGTTAAGACTTAATTATTGCAATTTTGTCTAATGCCTACGATTTAAAGATCTTTTATCATTGAATCTTTGACAGTTCTATCGATAAAATTATTTAACAAGTTATAGGAAGCTTAGGATTAATAAATAAATAGACGGACAGTTTCTGAATGCCTGAACTGGCAAATATTATGGACATTCACATTGGTGGTTTATTTCAGCTTATTGGATAGAAATTCAATGGACAGGGAAATGTATTATATCCTATTATCATTCTTATAATTTGGCGGCCCTTTTTCCCCAGAGTGTATAAAGATCACTTTTAGGTTTCAAGAGTTTGTAGAACTGCACAACATATACAATTCTCTGGTTATGCTGCCCTTGAAGCAAAATAATGTTTCTTAATTAGCTTTACACTTGCATATAAAAAATCTATATCTATATCAATGTTATATGTTTGATTTAGAAATATATTATTTAATCACATTTCTACGGTCTGTACTATGATATACATGGGCTGCACACTCTTTGGGAACCTGCAGGGCTGTGAGCAGAACATTTTCATGTTCTGGAACTCTGTCCTAAACACGATGTGTGGGTGCGAAGATGTTGTGTAGGAACAGAACTGTACAGATTAGAAATATGATTACTGATATTTTTCCAAACATGGAAGAGAGATGAAAAAGGCAATTAATAGCCTGAAGTCATATGTAGTTTATTTGAGATCTGAAAATGATAAGCTAAGGAAGAGGACCAGAGAAAAAATGCAGTGCAGCACTACAATTCTTAAAATGTGAAAAGTTAAGAAATGTAAAAGCTATAAGAAGAGATCAGCTAAATTTAGTTTTGAATGATTAGGTTAGGAAAGGGTTGTTTTGGAGCTTGTAAGCTTACGAGGTTACATGTTTCTGGTGAATCTGTACTTGTTGTAGCCTGTGTGCAGACCCCGGAAGGTGATATAGTGTAATTCATGTTGATGTCTATTTTGACTCGAGTTTCCAACAGATGTTCTCCCTATATTAATCCCAAATTACTTATTATGGAATTTTGTGGTCTGACTGATTCAAAATGCTGAACTGTATTTTCATTGTTGAAAGGTATTGCTCCTATTTCTCTTGTGCAAAATAATTAGTTGGATAGCCTGGGCAAGTGTTGTGATGGATGTTTTTATTTACACACAATGGGTATTCTCCATTGTGACATTAAGTCGGATAATATTATGGTTATCCACGGTTCTGCTATGCAATTACAGTAGAACCTAGAATAGTATATTTAAATTTTAAATTAGGCAAATTATATAAGAAATTGTGTAGTAAAGAAAATTCCAAGTAATAATAGAAACTTTACGAAGGTAACTATCAACACATTGTCATTAACCCTGTGCATTATATGACGGGTTGTATCCATGTGCTGCAACAGATGTTTATAGCTTTGGCATACTGCTGAATTAGGTTTAAAAATTACCAGCACTGGAACACCTCAAGAAAGTGTCCGGTTTGTGTATTAATTCAGTGTTTGGATCAACGCCCAAAAAATAAGTTGAGGTATTTAGTGACATTAATGCTAGTTTCACACATCTACGGTATGTATCATGATTTGCAAGTTGCAAACAGACAAATTATTTGCTGATGCCAAAGGCAGGCTTGCAGTACTGGTTTGTATGTTTGATTAGTGTTGGAATACATGTATATTTACCACTGCACTGTACACTGTAGATTGTAAAATTGAACATACAGTATATCACAACCATGCTCTTTATAATTATCCAAGGCTAAGACTAACTGGATAGAAAAATTCAAACTGCCCATCATGGTATGTATCTGTACTGTATAGTTTTGTTAATTAAAAAATGTACTATGATATACATGGGCTGCACACTCTTTGGGAACCTGCAGGGCTGTGAGCAGAACATTTTCATGTTCTGGAACTCTGTCCTAAACACGATGTGTGGGTGCGAAGATGTTGTGTAGGAACAGAACTGTACAGATTAGAAATATGATTACTGATATTTTTCCAAACATGGAAGAGAGATGAAAAAGGCAATTAATAGCCTGAAGTCATATGTAGTTTATTTGAGATCTGAAAATGATAAGCTAAGGAAGAGGACCAGAGAAAAAATGCAGTGCAGCACTACAATTCTTAAAATGTGAAAAGTTAAGAAATGTAAAAGCTATAAGAAGAGATCAGCTAAATTTAGTTTTGAATGATTAGGTTAGGAAAGGGTTGTTTTGGAGCTTGTAAGCTTACGAGGTTACATGTTTCTGGTGAATCTGTACTTGTTGTAGCCTGTGTGCAGACCCCGGAAGGTGATATAGTGTAATTCATGTTGATGTCTATTTTGACTCGAGTTTCCAACAGATGTTCTCCCTATATTAATCCCAAATTACTTATTATGGAATTTTGTGGTCTGACTGATTCAAAATGCTGAACTGTATTTTCATTGTTGAAAGGTATTGCTCCTATTTCTCTTGTGCAAAATAATTAGTTGGATAGCCTGGGCAAGTGTTGTGATGGATGTTTTTATTTACACACAATGGGTATTCTCCATTGTGACATTAAGTCGGATAATATTATGGTTATCCACGGTTCTGCTATGCAATTACAGTAGAACCTAGAATAGTATATTTAAATTTTAAATTAGGCAAATTATATAAGAAATTGTGTAGTAAAGAAAATTCCAAGTAATAATAGAAACTTTACGAAGGTAACTATCAACACATTGTCATTAACCCTGTGCATTATATGACGGGTTGTATCCATGTGCTGCAACAGATGTTTATAGCTTTGGCATACTGCTGAATTAGGTTTAAAAATTACCAGCACTGGAACACCTCAAGAAAGTGTCCGGTTTGTGTATTAATTCAGTGTTTGGATCAACGCCCAAAAAATAAGTTGAGGTATTTAGTGACATTAATGCTAGTTTCACACATCTACGGTATGTATCATGATTTGCAAGTTGCAAACAGACAAATTATTTGCTGATGCCAAAGGCAGGCTTGCAGTACTGGTTTGTATGTTTGATTAGTGTTGGAATACATGTATATTTACCACTGCACTGTACACTGTAGATTGTAAAATTGAACATACAGTATATCACAACCATGCTCTTTATAATTATCCAAGGCTAAGACTAACTGGATAGAAAAATTCAAACTGCCCATCATGGTATGTATCTGTACTGTATAGTTTTGTTAATTAAAAAATGTACTATGATATACATGGGCTGCACACTCTTTGGGAACCTGCAGGGCTGTGAGCAGAACATTTTCATGTTCTGGAACTCTGTCCTAAACACGATGTGTGGGTGCGAAGATGTTGTGTAGGAACAGAACTGTACAGATTAGAAATATGATTACTGATATTTTTCCAAACATGGAAGAGAGATGAAAAAGGCAATTAATAGCCTGAAGTCATATGTAGTTTATTTGAGATCTGAAAATGATAAGCTAAGGAAGAGGACCAGAGAAAAAATGCAGTGCAGCACTACAATTCTTAAAATGTGAAAAGTTAAGAAATGTAAAAGCTATAAGAAGAGATCAGCTAAATTTAGTTTTGAATGATTAGGTTAGGAAAGGGTTGTTTTGGAGCTTGTAAGCTTACGAGGTTACATGTTTCTGGTGAATCTGTACTTGTTGTAGCCTGTGTGCAGACCCCGGAAGGTGATATAGTGTAATTCATGTTGATGTCTATTTTGACTCGAGTTTCCAACAGATGTTCTCCCTATATTAATCCCAAATTACTTATTATGGAATTTTGTGGTCTGACTGATTCAAAATGCTGAACTGTATTTTCATTGTTGAAAGGTATTGCTCCTATTTCTCTTGTGCAAAATAATTAGTTGGATAGCCTGGGCAAGTGTTGTGATGGATGTTTTTATTTACACACAATGGGTATTCTCCATTGTGACATTAAGTCGGATAATATTATGGTTATCCACGGTTCTGCTATGCAATTACAGTAGAACCTAGAATAGTATATTTAAATTTTAAATTAGGCAAATTATATAAGAAATTGTGTAGTAAAGAAAATTCCAAGTAATAATAGAAACTTTACGAAGGTAACTATCAACACATTGTCATTAACCCTGTGCATTATATGACGGGTTGTATCCATGTGCTGCAACAGATGTTTATAGCTTTGGCATACTGCTGAATTAGGTTTAAAAATTACCAGCACTGGAACACCTCAAGAAAGTGTCCGGTTTGTGTATTAATTCAGTGTTTGGATCAACGCCCAAAAAATAAGTTGAGGTATTTAGTGACATTAATGCTAGTTTCACACATCTACGGTATGTATCATGATTTGCAAGTTGCAAACAGACAAATTATTTGCTGATGCCAAAGGCAGGCTTGCAGTACTGGTTTGTATGTTTGATTAGTGTTGGAATACATGTATATTTACCACTGCACTGTACACTGTAGATTGTAAAATTGAACATACAGTATATCACAACCATGCTCTTTATAATTATCCAAGGCTAAGACTAACTGGATAGAAAAATTCAAACTGCCCATCATGGTATGTATCTGTACTGTATAGTTTTGTTAATTAAAAAATGTGTGTTTTGTTTCTTTGAAATAAATATATATATATATATATAATGTGGGTTGTAAACTTGTAAACTGCAGAGAACTTAGAGGAATGAACTACAGACATTTTGACATACATACACATACCGGTACATACTTACAATACATACATACTTACAATACACACATACATACTTACAATACACACATACATCATACATGCATTAAAACCTCGGCAGAACACAACTACACAACTTATAATTTTGCTATATATATATATCAGAATTGTCTTACACAACATGTGAGTGTAGTTTCTCATGTACACTAAGACTACACGCACAAAGCCAGGTGTTACAAAACTCTAAAGCGTCACTATATAACTAACAGTCTAACATAATTGTGCCATTTGTTGTATTGTATTGCAAATACTGCAATATGGCTAGCTCTGCTACTAGTGACATCAGTGTTGTTCTGGGCATTTGTTTGCATGGCGAGAAATGAAGGCCACGCACGTGCGTTGGGAATTAATGTATACAACACAATGCTAACCCGAATAGTAATTACATAGGGAGAATAAAGAAATGTCTTAATATGTCTCTAGATGTTTTAGAAAACCTATCATTTCAATCTGATACAAGCAAAGTGAAGTATCATGACTGAAATATCATTGGCAAACCTGTTTTTACGTTCTGAACGATGCGTTTATCGCAAACGAATTTTGACCAAATGCTCAACAAGAACAAATATGGAGAAATCGTAATTATCACTGACCTTGCTTCCCATACCATTCAAATACATCCATTTCAGTCAGTTTACAAGCTGGTTTCAATCTGATTCGAGTTGCCCAAGAGACAGTTCCTTCGGTTGTATATATGATTTTTTGCGTGTATTTGTGATCTCTGTGTTTTCTCAGTGTCGAATCTTGTATTAGTCCTTTCTCCGGATTCTGTGTATAATTTTGAGTGCAATTCATTGCGTACTAGATGGTATATTTCCATTTCTTGTCTTGCATGTATCGTGGTTCAATATATTGGCCGCCATTTGTTTAGGTACCAGTCTCTTAAACTGTAAATAAACACTCGGCTTTGAAAACTACGCGACAAATGGTGGTATTTTTAAATATATGAATATGTATGAAGGCGAAGACGAGGCCTCTATTTTAATAAATAACTTAACACTTAACAAACAGTGTTATATTACAGGTTCGATTCCTGTCCGGGACATAATTTTTCTGAGGATACGAGCTTGACGATCGTGCATGTATCATCTAAGTTCTGCCACATTCACAACAGCAGTATTATATATAAAACAGTGTTATATATTAAACAAGCAAACAGGCGATGGATTTCTCATTTCCATAAAAAGTCAGAAATCCAATGAATTAAACTATGTTAAATTACTGGACAATTGTCATTCTATTCCTGAAAACAACGTGAAAATGTATTGTTGGTAGTCTGGGTAATAGTATAGTGCCCAACGCCTTCCTCCGCCCCGTCCCCTAAATGTATTTCAATTCTCGTCACGAAGAAAGTTGGAATTTTCTTCATAGAGAATTATTCAATATTTTATTAAGTTTGTTCTAGAACTGTAGGTCGAAAAATATTGAAAGGCAACAGATTAATTTTTGATATAATTTGTTATTTTTAGGAGCATGAAAAAGTGAAACTTGTTGTGTCAAACTTGGCACAACCTCATATTGTGGTCCTTGGAACTGCATTGGCGTATGACAGGCTATTTATTGCAATAGAGGCAACTGCTGTTTTGAGCAACTGCTGTTTTGAGGCTGTTCTTTCCTTGTTGACAAGTTTCTATATTTTAATATAGATTATGGTAACGCCAAGGGTGTGTTATCCTTTTTGGAAACTGTAGTTCTTGGCAACACTAAGCAAAGTGGTCAGTTGCCAATAAGGGTTGCAATTTTTCAATACATTGTCATAAGTATTTCATGAGAACCATGTTTATATTTTGGCTATTATTTTAGGTTATTGTTATCAATGAATTGAAAAACTTTATTTGTTCAGACAGTCGAACTCTTATGCAAGTTATTCACAAAATAGGTTACAGCAAGTACAGTAATCAATGTGATATTAGACAATGCCTTTAGGTTATTAATATTGCTAGTTATGGTTCCGTATATTATTTCTTTTGTTAACTTCGCAAATGAAAATGATAATATTTTCTGTTTAATTACAATTATTATTCATTCTAAATATTGTACAGTTGCTGTATTTTAATCTTTTGTTACTGGTCCAAACGGTTCAAAAATTTTGCTAACTTTTAATCTGCTGTATATTGGCTTGTTTTGGGTCCGTATAATGACTAAAATATAGAGCCAAAATAGCTCCGCTCCGCAAGCTAAATCGACACTTTCTTGGGGCCATAATGCCACCGAATAGGAGCCAAATTAACTGCTTGATTTTCCAAAATGGCTCCGCGATTTTCTGAAATGGCCCTTGTCAAAAGTTGAAACAGCCCCTGCTTCTTCCAGAACAGCCCTTGATTGGGGCTGAAACTGCTCTCTATTGTTGGAGCCAAAATAGCTCCGCTCCGCAAGCTGAATCGACACTTTTTTGGGGCCATAATGCCACCGAATAGGAGCCAAATTGACTTCTAGATTTTCCAAAATGGCCCCACGATTTTCTGAAATGGCCCTGGTCAAAAGTTGAAACAGCCCCTGCTTCTTCCAGAACAGCCCTTGATTGGGGCTGAAACTGCTCTCTATTGTTGGAGCCAAAATAGCTCCGCTCCGCAAGCTGAATCGACACTTTTTTGGGGCCATAATGCCACCGAATAGGAGCCAAATTGACTCCTAGATTTTCCAAAATGGCCCCACGATTTTCTGAAATGGCCCTGGTCAAAAGTTGAAACAGCTCCTGCTTCTTCCAGAACAGCCCTTGATTGGGGCTGAAACTGCTCTCTATTGTTTGAGCCAAAATAGCTCCGCTCCGCAAGCTGAATCGACACTTTTTTGGGGCCATAATGCCACCGAATAGGAGCCAAATTGACTCCTAGATTTTCCAAAATGGCCCCACGATTTTCTGAAATGGCCCTGGTCAAAAGTTGAAACAGCTCCTGCTTCTTCCAGAACAGCCCTTGATTGGGGGCTGAAACTGCTCTCTATTGTTGGAGCCAAAATAGCTCCGCTCCGCAAGCTGATCGACACTTTTTTGGGGCTATAATGCCACCGAATAGGAGCCAAATTGACCCCTTGATTTTCCAAAATGGCCCCGCGATTTTCTGAAATAGCCCTGGTCAAAAGTTGAAACAGCCCCTGCTTCTTCTGAAACAGCCCTTACTTAAAGCTGAAACAGACCATACCCTGGAGGGGTCAAATCACCCCTTAGGGGCCATCTTATTATAGGTGCCATTTTGACCCAAAAAAAAGATCTATTCTGGGGTCACCGTTTCGGCCCCCTTTTTTGGGTCGTTTCAGCCCATTTTCATTTACAGTGTATGTGTATACTAGACTTGAGTAAAACGTTGATGTACAATTTTCACTACAATTATATTATGAAAAAGTACTCTAGCGACACCTGTAGATTGCACTTCACTGACACTGACAGTCTGTTGTACTCGATCAAAACTGACGACGTTTATTCCGACTTTATGATGGAGTGCGAAAAGTTTGATAATAGCGACTACCCTGCAGACAGCCCATTCTTCTTTAGAGAGAATAAGAAAGTTATTGGGAAGATGAAGGATGAGTGCGCTGGAACGCCAATTGTCGAGTTCGTCGGGTTGCGCAGTAAAATGTACAGCTATTTAAAAGAGGGTGGAGGTGGCGGGAAAACCGCTAAAGGTATTAGAAAAAATATAATTAAAAAGGTAATCAGACACGAAGATTACAAAAGCGTGTTACTCGAGCAGAAACAGTTGCGACACACAATGAAGACCATTAGAAGTGTCAAACATCAGATTGGTAGCTACGAAATTAATAAAGTATCGCTGTCCTGCTTTGACGACAAACGATACCTTTTAGAGAATGGTATTGACTCCTACGCGTATGGCCACAAAAACATTGTAGTGAGAGATACCACTGAGAGTAGTGAACAAACAGACTAATTCGTAGAGTAGTTGGCTATTTGTTAGTCAATGTTGTTAGCCAATCAAAAGAGCACCATTTTGCTATCCATTTGGATAAACATCATCACTAGACTTGAAAATCTAGTGGTTTTTTTTCGCGCGTGAGTTGAGACAGCAGTAGTTTGTTGAAAAAAAATGTGAAAACGTTGAAACAACACTCTCTATTTTTTAAATACGTGAAAATGTTGAAACGACACTTTCTTTTTTAAATATGTGAAAAATGTGAAACGACACATTCTATTTTTTAAAAAACATGCAAAAATATTGAAATGTCACATTATTAGCATATAAATCGAGTTTGTGGTCTTATTTGATGTATGTTGTAAATTTAGAATTACCGAAATGACATCGAATTTTTGGGGGCTTGGGATTTGGTGTAAATTTGGTGATGTTTTGGTGATTATATTCGCGTCCAACATTGAATATGTAAAAATTGAGCTCGTAGCCCCACTCTCTATACTACTCTTCAACACTACAGTTTCGGCTTGAAATCAGCTGATAATGTCTATAGTAATGTTTGTTAAAAACAAACAATACTGCATCCGATCATTCCGATGATTTTGTCTCGGATTTTGTGAGGAAATTGCTGGTTTTTATGGCAATATAAATTTCGGCATGGAGGACGGCTTCTTCCGGAAAGCGGTTTGTCGCGCTGCCGTCAATTGAAATTGAAATTACGCCAAATTTAACGCACCAAAAAAACCGTTTCAATACCGTTTCAATTTTTGCATTCGCAATCATGTGACGTACGGTTGCAATATTAATTCAAATGCAGAGGTCTACCAATCAGCTTCTGTCTATTTCTAGTTTATATATATATATATATATATTATAATGTAGTTATATATATATATATATATATATATATATATATATATATACTACAGACGGTACCGTTTCGGCCTTTTGGGCCTCATCAGTGTAGTGCTGATGAGCAGGATGAAGATGACTGCTATTTACAGTCACCCTTGATGCACACAAAATGTGGGACATCAAAAACCATGCCAGAGCGCTCAAACTGCAAGCAGTGAGCGTGCGCACAATGCGTAAGCGACAATGGTTCATCCTGTAGAGCGCTCAATATAACCTAAAGGTCATAGAGCGTATCTATGATATATATATATATATATATATATATATATATAATATATATATATATATATATATATATATATATATATATATATATACATAACTAACTACAGAATATATATACTTATAAACCCGATCCGAGATCAGGATTCGCTTGCATCTCGCGTGATAAGGGACTAAACGCCGTTCGATATTAGCACCCTCGCCCCTCAGGCCTTCGGCCGGCGCTTCGCGCGGCGCCATGAATTCGACGTTCAAGACCAGTCCAATCTGGCAATACGAAGGGAAAAATACCTGAAACGCTTCAACAATTTTGTTACTGCCATGAATACTACTGACGCTGCCTGAAAGAGAGCATTGCTACTTCATTACACTGGAGAAGGTGTCAATGACATTTTTGATACGCTTCCTGATCGCGCAGAAGAGAAAGATTTCAAGAAAGCCTGCGAAGCATTAACCAACTTTTACACCGAAAAAGAACATCACAAGTTTCTTTTGAAATTTTCAAATTCCGCAACATGAAACAAAAAGGTGGAGAGACCATTGATGAATTTCACACGCGCTTACAGATTGCCGCCAAATTTGGGGAAACTCAAAATAAAGAAATCAAAGCCCAAATCGAACTTGGTACATCCAGCAAGAAGATACGGCGTTATTCGTTTCGAAATGCAACAATGACACTCGCTGATTTACTTACATATGCCCGAACGATGTACGAAACCGAGAAATAAGCATTAGGAATTGAGAAGAATTCGACTGGAAAACCTCAACTCGACGACGAAGAAATTAATAAAGTTGGTAGACAGCAGTTCAAATCCAGCAATCGTAATTTAACAAGACAACCTGAGAAACCTGCTGATCAAGATACTGAAAGTCAAAAGAAAACATGTCATCGCTGTGGAAACCTGTGGCCCCACAAAGGACAATCATGCCCGCTGAAGGACAACGATGCAGATTATGTTTGAAGCTGAACCATTTTGCCCGAGTTTGCAGATCCAAACGAGAAAATACTATAAAGGAGAACTCTATTCATAACATCGAACCTATTAAAGCAGACGCGACCACTTTACAAGAGAGTGAAAACACTGTTCACACGACCACTCCAAAGGCTAAGCAAAAAAAAAGAAAAGTATCTTTCATACCGACATTACCATTGGAAGTGTTAATATACACACTGCTGTTGTGAATGTGGGAGAGCTTGGAGTAGACAGACGATGCATGGGCGATCGTCAAAACAGTACGATTTCACATGGACAGCGGATCAGCTGAAAACATCATTGATGAAATAACATACAGAAGAATCGTCAAGAAAACCCCAACTATTCGACTGCTGCCTTCCAAGAGACGACTTTTTGCCTTTACCACCAATCCTAGGAGAGTTTGAAAGCGTCATTGAATCAATGGATAGAATCACAACCGCAACAATAATTGTCGTTAAACATGCTACTGGGTGTTTACTGAGCTGAGAAACCTCCATTGAACTAAATTTGCTACGAGTTAACGTCAAGCAGAAATCCATTAAAGCTGACAAGGTCCCTCCAGAACATTGACACTTCCAACAGTGTATATATACTGTTTGTTTACAACAGTGTGTACACAGTATATATACTGTTATTTTTGGACGCCATCTAATTAATTTGTGTTTCTTATCGAAGGGTACCACAAGCGAAATGATTGCTCTATACTGCTTCACGTGTTTCTTTCAAAACTTTGGAAGTTGAAATATTTTCAACAAAACATATTTCGCCAACGCGAAATTTGTATTTTCTCTGGCGATATACTTATACTTTTCTCTGGCGATATAATTATACACTACGCGCGTTCGCTATATATTTCATTTCGCACGAAAAATGTTCGCTTTTCGCCTTAACTAAAGACTTATTGAACGAAAGCGACGTTCAGGTAGGAAGAAAGTATTTGCCTAAGGTTTTATATTTGCGGACCGAATAAACAAGATTAATAAGCAATCGATTACATGCATGGCTTTTGTTTGATTTACTTATCTGTTTCCAACGCTGTTTTCTTCTTCTGCATATGTTGTAGCCGTTACCTAACTTATACTTTGTTACAGACTCCGCGGTATATTTTAATGAAGATACTTATAGCTCTCTGTGGTGTAAATGTTCTAAACTCTACATCAGATAAACTGGCCGGCGTTTGTCTGACACCGATTTGCTAGGCATGTTCGTTCCGTAAGAAACAGTGATGTTGACATTTTTTTACAAGTGCCGACATTCGATTTTAGATATGAACATTTGCGCTATCCCCCCCATATATTTGGTATACAGGCATATAACGACAGCCGCATTAAAGACAATAATGCCTCTCGTTTTCAAATCTGGAACCATTCACTCCACATGGGTTTAACGAACGTTCTTCTGTTATTTAATTCCTCTAAAGTTATATTTAAAATTCAAAATCTATGTAAATACATCACTCAGTCTACTCTATTTTAGATTCTCTTAAACACAATCGTGATCAAGCTACATTTATGTAAATCAATGTTGTGTGCTATCACAAAATGTACATAATCTATTTATTGATTAAATTAATTTACTATTATTATATACTTTAACTCTACATACATGAAATAATCCATAATATTATTCAGTATTTTCTTAAACAATTTAAAAAATTGTGTATAAATACGTGTACCCAAACCAGTATATTTTAACTTATGTTCAGACAAGAAGAGATGTGATTGAAAACCTGATCTTTAATGATATTAAATACACAGCGCTCCAGTACTTTGGAAACCAGTAAAAGGTCTATAGTTTTCCGCGAAATATTTGTTTCCATTTTCACGAATTGGTACAACATTTGTGAGTTGCCAGTCCTGTGCTAATTTGACAATTCGTAGGGATTTATTGAATAGAGCAGAGTGATGGAGCTTTTGAGAAGCAAAAAGTATAATTAAAATATTGTTTTATTCCTTTTGAATTGCATTGTTAAGTGACTATTTTTCAATAGTTACTATCAAATAAAACAAAAAAATTCTACGTGTGCTTTTGACCAATAGCATGGAGTAAAAGTCTCCTACCAATGCATATATAAGGCCATAACTTCAAGGTACAGATGAGAATTTTGTTCTCACCAGGATTTCCCAGGAAAAAGTTATCGAAGTTTTCGACAAATATGTCGTCAACTAGATCTCGGTAAATAAATCGATGTAATTTATTTGGATATTCAAACGCTTTTGATAAGGTTAGTCACAGACGTCTTCTACTTCGACTTCGTGATTTGGGATTGAAGGTCATATTTTCATATGGTTCTGCGCTTATCTGCATGACCGTTCTTGGCAAAGCATAAACACCTCTTCCAGTAATTTCAGGAGAACCATAAGGTTCCATTCTTGGACCGCTACGTTTTCTACTGTATGAAGACGACCTACCTTCCTATACTAATAATTATACCATTGCAACCTACGCCGACCACTAAAATCTTTAAGGTAATCAACACTCCAACGGACGCAGCAGCCTTACAGGAGGACCTGACAAATCTAGAAACTTGTTCATCTAATGCCGATCTTGTAAAACTCTAAATGTAAAACTCTAAAATTACTAGGAGCCACAATGAGATGCAATGCCGTTACACACTACAAAACACCATCTTAGAAATTCCGGACTGTGAACGTGATCTAGGCGTATGGAATTCACATAATTTAACCTGGTCTAAGCACGTTTTTGAACAATGTTCCCGAGCCAACAAATGACTGGGATATGCACGTAGATCAACGACAAACACCAAAAACTCCTCAGCACGTCGAACTCTCTATCTAGGTCACGCCTGTTCTCAACTGGGGCGCGCAACATAAGTTTGGTCTCCGCAGTTTGTCGACCTCATCTCACGCATGAAAAGCGTACAATGATTCGCATCCAAATATATTTTGGGTGTACCAAAATCTACCGTTCTAAATATCCTACCAATAAGTTATTGGCACGAATATATCGGCATGCTGTTCTTTTTTAAAGCGAATTGTGGCATCATCAATCTGTCTAATTCAGTGCTTCCAGAGCATCAAAATCACGACAAATTTACAAGATCAGATGATCCCAACTGCCTTCAATTCCAAATAAAAAAATCCAATACACTGACATATCAAAAATCTAATAATATTAAGACAACAAGGATCTGGAATGTACTACAAAAACACGTTATCAGTGAATATATTTACCCTTTAAAAATTCATTACTCAATTACCATCGTTCTGTTCTAGAAAACAATTACAATTTGATGCCCCTCGCAGGCACGTGACTTAACAAAATCACTTTCATGTTGTTTCTAGTTTGTATCTGTATTTGTATATTGTAATTATCTGTAACTATGTTGCATGTGATATTCACAGGGACCACATTAATTGGCCAAATATATGTTGTGGACACCCTGCCATCGTCTTGTATATGTTATTGTGTAAATATTTGTTCTCTAGTCTAGATGCGGGAAAGCTTATAAAAAATAAAAATAATGTGAACTATCAATTAGGGGATAATATTTATAGATACTGATACTCGTAGGTAACTGTGTTCCATCTAACTACAACCTGTCAACACTCTCTTCCAGAAAACGAACATTCCTGCCGATAGCAAGTTCAAGATGATCTAGCACATCCAAATAGGATGTGTTTGATGTGTTCGATCATCAGCTTCATCGCGCTGACGAGCCACAAATATGGCGAAATAGCTGTCCGCGATTGCTGATTGACCTAGATTGCTCATATATATAGTTGTCAGTCCACTCAGTTAAAACTGTTAAATGCAGTACTGAGTAGATTATTATAAACTTTTCAAACTTTTCGTCACTAAACCCCCCTTTAAAATTTCCTAAAACAAAGACTCAAATAACGACATTTGCTGTCTATAATTCTTGCCCTAGTATACAAGTTAGGTTTGATAATTGTTCTCAGTGAACAGACCCCTGCAGATATCTTTATTGCTTCGAGAAAACCTTAATTTGACCACATGCTGCTTGTTTAACCGAGTTTTAAAGGTGACATGAAGCGAAATATTTTTCTCTATTTTCTGAAAGCAGAGAACTTATTCTATAGCTAAAACATTGTTTCTACATCCTTTTGTACTTTTTCACGAAAATTTAAGCGCTTTAATATTGACTATTTTCTTATAAACGTGGCTCGCGGCATGGGTCGAGTTTGTGATATCATGTGACACGAGTGACGTCAATTTGTTTGCATAATGTTCATCAACAAAAGGCAAAAGACAACCAAAAGCGACCAAACTGTATAATTGCAGAGCATCCGAGTAAATTTTGTTGGGAAAATGTCCAGTAATTCAGATGACAGTGATTCTACTGTGTCAGGGAATTCTTCTGCTGACTCGGAGGAGGATTGTGGAGTAGTTTATGGACAGTACGAGCCATACGCTTTCGAGCCCTTAGCTCGAAATCGTTCGATAGACATTCAGGGCCCGGCTGATCGAAGAGACGAAACAGACATTGATGGTCTCTCTCCTCACATCCTTGCTGCAAGATACGAGAAGAAAGTGAATGTTGGCGACTGGTGCAAATGTGGAAAGATGTGCAAGATCGAAAATCTGGTAGGATCTTTAGAATACAGGTGCTGCCGTGAAGTTGTCGATACCGTGGGGAAAATGTCGTTTGATGGTATGAAAGAGCACAGCTGTATCACTGAGCATGAAGACTTCGTTTCTTTGACGAACAAGGCAGTATTAACCTTAGCTGGACAATCGCTAATTCGCCATGATGGAAGCTATTATCGAAAGCGAAAAAGCGTTTCTGAAAATGAGTAAGTCTGTCGACCTTTACTTTAGCCTGTTTTGTTGTACATGCGTATTTCTTTTGTTGTCCTTACATATAAATGCACTGTATGTCTAATTTACTCCTTGTAAATTATAGATATTTGCGATCAGTTGCGTACAGATGGCTCATCAAATGGCTGTGTGGAAACATGGGATGGAGCAATACAAGGCCTTTGCCTGCTTGCATTTATGAATTCATAAGAACCAAATACCCAACAAATATTGAAAAGCGTGGATATTTACCTGCACAAGCACGAGAATAAAGGACATTGATAATAATTACAAAAGTTAAGTTAGCCTTGACCTGTCCTGTGTTTATATGGTCCAGTGTTTATATGGTCCAGTGTTACAACAAGAGGAAACCGGAGTACCCGGAGGAAACCTGTGGTGTTTGGTAGATTTGAATTGGAAGCACATATTCTTCAGTTCCCACATGTTAATCGAGATTATTATACCATGACATGAGGGAAATTAGTGATTAAATGTCCTCAAAGCCAAGGGAGGATTTGTGAAAGTCCCAAGGGCAAAGCCTGAGGGTCTTTTACAAATCCTCCCAAGACTTTCGGGAACATTTAATCACTAATTTCCCGACATGTCATGGGTCTTCATGGTATTAGTTTGCCATGAAATTAGATATTAAAGAACCCAAGGTGATCATGGTATTACATGAATAATAAAAAGTGTATTTCCTTTATTATAATGTACACTTTTTATTATTCATGTAATTGCACACAATTGGAGTTGACTGATACATAAGTCATAACATAAGTATAAAGAAAACTTACACTATGTATCAATACAAATACAGTAGTTAAAACAGATGGCTGGTGCAAAAAGAAGTACAGTACTCCTGTTTGATATATGTATAACTTGAAAATTAGAGAAGCTATTGCTTTTTTCTGAATCAAACAGGAGTACTTTTTTTGTGCCACCCGGTAGATAATGTCTTGCTGTCAAAGACTAAACTACACATGTATGCCCTCAACTGACTGACTATCCAGTGCCACAAACAATACATATCTTCAGTCAGGAACAGTTACTTTTTGAGTGTCCCAGCATGGGTTGTTTGCATTTCCTGCAGCAAGGTGCTTTCCTTTTTTTGGCTGGTCTTGTCAAATTTCCAACTGTTGTTTGCTGAGTAGATGCTGTGTTCTGCTTGTCCAACAGCTGTTGTTGCACCTCAAGGGATGGAAACATGGCCGTTTTGATGGTTTCTTTTGCTGAATTCAGTTGAATGGCTTCTTGTCTAGAGATTCTACTTGCAAATTGGGATGTAAGGGAATCAGGAGCAGCAGATGCTTCTTTCTCATATATCTTCTCTAGGTCTTTCAAATTAAGAGAAAACAGTGTCTCCTTTACTAAATCACCATATGCTACAAAAAGAATGGTAATTTCAGTAATTTGTTTGTATGAATTTAGTCAAATTTTGAACAGTTGATATAACAATTTGACAAAAAAACTAAATGTTTAATCTTGCTTACTGTATGTTGGTTCAACTTTGATTTTTTTAACAACTGGTTCACCAGCTTTGAACTTTGGCCACCACACACGAATCAGCTCCTCGCCATTCTTTTTTTTCTTTACCTCTCTGTGCAGATTTTCATTAAAATGAAGGGATGCAAGTATTTGCCTGATTGTTAGAGGAAAATTGAGTCTAAATTATTTTCGATAATGCAAGGGCTATACCCAAGGTGTTACTGATTGATTTCAATTTATAACCAATTAGCATAGCTCAAAGACCAGATATGAAAGGCCAAGAAAGCCCAGGCCAAGAAAGCCCAGGCCAAGAAAGCAAGTACTACGTTAGGGTTTTAAGTTTAAAAGGGAAGCTAACAGTCGAATACAAACCTGCATTTTGTTCCCATCCAGGAAAAACACAGCATTTTGGGGTGCCAGAAATTTAAGACTGCATGATAGGATTCTAATGCACTGGTTTGAGTGTCTGAGGACATTTTCTTTATGTCGTTACAAAGTCTTTTGTTAGTTACAATTGCATTCAATTTGTCAAAAGCATCTGTACCTAGATGTGGCAGACAGATACTTTTATTGTACATGTAATAGAGGCTTTGCACGGGTCACGTGATAAACTACAGAACCTCATGGGCGGATCCAGGCTCATCTGATAGACGGGTGCAGATTTTTCAGGGAGGGTGCACCCATCCACCACCACCTTAAATTATGTCAAAAATGCCATAAATCATGAAAATGTCAATATACAGTGGTTGATGCTGACTTTTTCTGGGGGGTGCTAATTTTCTCAGGGGGGTTTGCACCCCACCCCTAGATCCGCCTAGCAACATACGCAATTATGTAATAAATTATGACGTACATGTATGCAAATAATTAATCGGATTTATTTGCATATCTTGTCATTCTCTTTGAATTTGATATTAAATTATGGTGACAATGAAAAATGGTCATTTTCTACTATATTTCTTAGTTTGGTTAATAGAAAGGTTAATACAATAAGGTGTTAAGTTTTATACATTTTAATTATGGTGACCATCTTGGAGGGCCACCAAGATGGCTGCCATAATCAAAATAATCTATAATAAATACATATTTCATTTGATTACTCTAAAAAATAATACAGAAATGAAACCAAACTAAAAAAATAATACAGAAATGGACAATTTTTCATTGCTACCATAATTTTATAACAAATTCAAAAGGAATGACAAGATATGCAAATAATTCTAATGAATTATTTGCATACATCATAATTTATTCAGACGATTTGGTGCAAATTAAAGTTTTTAGAATAATTAGATTTGCCAATGTGACCCATGCAAAGCCTCTATAGAGACATTACAAAAATGGCAGTCAGATATACACTACAATATCAATATACAAATATCAAAAGCAGCAGCCCCTTTACAACTATCTTATAGTTCACACTATCTTACCTGGATAAATCCAATCCCTGGGTTCCTGTGTCTCTGCATGAATGCATGTTGTAAACAATTCATCTGGGTGGTCTGAGTGCTTGTCTGCAACGTGACGGATAACCGACATCCACTTGGCCTCAATCATAGCTTCAAATCCTGATTTGGTGGATGTGACACACCAGTATAAGTGGTTCTTGATTCCTTTTACCCAGGTCTTTAGGACTTCACAGCCCTTTTTCTTGCTTGCTTTCAGAATCCTTTTAGTAACTGACTTGGCCACATGCCATATATCATAAAAATGCTTTGTGTTTGGTTCTTTTTCTCGTATCCACTTGCTGATACCTAAGTGTCTGTCAGATATAAACACAGGAATACTTATACCTGCACTCTTGAGGTGGTTGAAGCATCTTTTTGCTCCTTCTAGTTCCATCTGCGTACTACCTCCTGTTTCATTTGACTAAAAAAATTTAACAAAATATTTCAAGATTAATTCCATTTCACAAGTATTTGGGATTCTAATGACTCTTGTTTGTCAACCAAACTGTTACACACTTGCCCTACTGTAACTGATCATACATTTAACCACAATCACAATACAACCACAATACATTTAATCACTTGAAAAAATATTGGAAGATAAGGTGTTAAAGAGATCAATTTTTGTAGCAATAAAATTCTTGCTGTAACAGTCTTGTATGATAAACAATGTTTATTCATAATTCGAGGTCACAAAGCATTGTGGTTAAATGTGTAATATAGCCACTATCTTTTTCAGTATCATCAATTAAAAAACATCTCACCTGCACAACCTCAAAATGAACAATCTTTGAGGTGGAATTGCAAAACATTGTATATGTTCCAAATTTTGCTGAATGACCCATGGAGTCATATCGACCATCTCCACTCCATGCAGCATCCTTCACTTTTTTAACTTCTGCCAACAAAGTTTCTTTTTGTTTCTTCCAATGAGCAAGTATAGCTGGAAACAAAAACTTTCTTTGGTAGTTAAAAAATGTCCGTGAAGAGTACACACAAAGTCCCATGTGTTTAAAAATGAGAAGTACTTTGTTCACAGTTCCACCTGCTATTAAGATTCCAAAACTAAGCAACATATTGCCCAATGGATATCGCCCAAACACCAATGGCTGAGAAGTCCAAACAAATGAATTTTCCCCACACTTTTTGCAATGCTGTGCGACAGTAACCATTGTTCCATTTTTTTTCATGGACACTTTTGGTTCAGGTTCCTTGCATTTGAAGCAAAATATGTTGAATAGCTGAAGTAACATGCTGTAAAACACCACAAATGATGGCTCTGCATAGGTTGGCGTACCAACAGGAACTCTGAAAATAAGAAAAAGTTTAATTGTCAATGAATGTGTTCATCAGTGAAAATATTAAAACCTGGTAAACAATTAAAATGTTTTTACTCATAACATGTAATTACAGTACTCATAAACAAACGAGTAATTAAACTGAACATACTGTATTAGTGAAAAGGCATACCCTAGAATTGAGAGCTTTGCGCATGAAGCAAGCATAAAAAAGTGGTAAAAAAGCATAAAAGGTGGGATATACAAAGTTACATCAACTGGTGTACATTAGTTATAAAAATATAATTTGGCATACTTAATTTCGTTTTCTGATTCCCATTCTTCACAATCAGACATTTCTTCACCATCTGAACTGGACTCTTCTTCAAACATATCAGATCTACAGATATCTTCGTCATTCTCACTTTCACTACTGCCACTTTCCTCTTCTTGGTCAAGCTCACTCCACACATCATTGCTGTCAGCTTTGGTGCTGGATTTGTGTTCTGCAGGCGATTCTGCCATTTCTCCTTCCTGTGAAATGTAATAAATAATTCATATTTTTGCTTACATGTAGGTAGTACTATACTGTACTGTAAACAGCATACTAATTACTCTAATGAATATACTACAATATAAATATAGAATAATACAGTACATGGATGTGCGGAAATATGAAATTTATTTTAAGTGTTGAAGGATATCTTGAAATAAACACAAAAATAAATATCATATTTATAAGCATTTCCATGCAAAGCTTATCCAGCAAAATATTTTCATAAATAATCGCACATGTGAGATCACTTTTATTACTGGTAGAAAAATTAAAAAAACACTCTATTTTATATAATAAATTATCTTAATATTCACCTGCACCCCTTTCTTTGCTGCCAAACGTCTTCTTTTTAACCTTCTTACTTGTCTTCGTAGATTTTTGCATTCAGTCAACTTTTCATAATATTTATCCTTATACTCCTTATAGTTTTCTTCATGTTGGGCAGATGTTGTTCCCTCTAAATGATCAAAATGTTCCATTGGTATTTCACATGAAATTCCTGAAAACGTCTCTGGTATAACTTCTTCGACTTGTCGCTCATCCTTCTCCGATTCAGCAATGTCAAAGACGGTTTCCGTCACTTTTGATGACAATAGCTTGGTTGTCTTCGATGCATTACGTATGATCTGCAAATAAAATATCTCATTAAGATGGTTGCCGCCTGAATTATATGAATAATGGTAATGATCAGGATTGTTCATTTGCATATTTTGGTTCGCAACATGAACGTTTGACCGCACCTGACATGATTTATACAGAATTTGACCTTACAGTACGTACCTTGCGTTTTTCCCTTGGCGTAACAACTTCTCTTCGACTTTCGTCCACCACTGATGTATCTCTGGTTGGAACAGATCCACGAATAAGAACCTTGTAGCCAGAAGATTCATCTGAAAAGCGGCGTGTGTAGCATGTATCCTCGAAGTGCGCTGAGCACAAAGACGAATGTTTCGACGGTTGTTGAAAATCGACTCGATGTCTTTTTACAAACTGGACCCATTTCTGGCATGTGGTTTGGTCTTTTGGAAACTTGTGCATCCGTATTCCTGGTGTGTACGAAGTATTCTTACAACTTTCATTCTGAGGCGTCCCAGCGACACAATATCTTCCTCCTCTTCTTGTTGGCGTATTAGTACATTCCTCCATATTGAATACATGCAAACCAATTTACGTCACGATTCATTTGTCACGTGATTTTGGCCGTGTTGATCAACAGACCTACTTCCAGATCAATAAAAGCTCCTAAAAATCCTATTTTAAAGCAAGTTTCTGCCAATCTTTAATTAAAAACGTTTTTTTCACACATATTTAAAGTAGAAACAAGCTTAAAAAGTTTCGCTTCATGTCACCTTTAAATTAAGATCGTCATGCAACAACTGTCCACTTGACAGATCCTGTTCAAACAATAGTTAAGTCAAACACAGAACAAAACCTTTTGGCGGAAACTTTATGTATAGTCGAGTACGTTTAAGTGTTTCATATCTATAGTGGCGTAACCAGGATGACGTAAATATATGCCGTAACTAGGAAGGCCATATCACATCTTGCAGATAACAGAGCTAGGCGGAACTTTATTACAAAATCACACTAGTTTGCAGTCAGAAGTGTTCTTATATATACGAAATACTGTATATGCTACAATAGGCGTTATATTATAGACTATAGTTTTATAACATATTAACTATCGACTTTTTCCACTAAACGATTTTTAAATGTTATGGTGATTTCGTGGCGCAAATGAAGATTTTTGATGTATTGTACAGTAATTAAACCATGCAAGTTTTCTCATACGGCAGATTTGTTGAACATTTTCCACTCCATAAGGAACAATTATGTTGTCGGTAGCAATACACCAACCTTTTAGTGTTTTTAATTCATAATTAAGCCATTCTGTTTGCCCTAGATATTTTATTCATGTTCCAGCGATAAATAAAACCGCAAATTACACCGTAATTTGACCACATGTTGCTTGGTAAAACTTCCGCAAAATTTCAGACATAAATAACCTACTAGAGTACGTTTATTAACGTTAATATTTAGCATTTACACTCCGTGGAATTAGATGAAGAGTTACGTGGTAAAATTACGAGCTGTGTCAAATCATATACTTTTTAGATCCTATCTGGATCAGTTGCGAAAAATGCAACTTCTTGACCCTGGATCTCTGGACCGTGAGCTTAGCCACGAGCATAGTATATATATATATATATATATTTTTTAGGTAAATTTTATCTGCTTCCCAAAATTCACGAAAGCGTTGTGAAGCCACCTGGACGGCCCATAGTGTCCAATTGTGGCATGCCGACTGAGAAGATCTCTGAGTTTTTAGACTCACATTTACAACCTCTTGTAAAGGAAATACCTTCGTATATTCAAGACACTACTGACTTTCTTAATAAGTTAGAAGGGGTCAAGGATATTCCTGAGCAAGCATTATTAGTCACTATTGACGTGGTAGGTCTTTATTCGCATATACCTCACTCGGAGGGATTAGAAGCACTCACCAAAGCTCTGGATAGAAGGAATAATTTTATTCCCACATCTGAGCTAGTAGATTTGGCACGTATAGTATTGGAGAATAATTATTTTATTTTCGATGATAAGATATTTCACCAAAAGTTAGGAACGGCCATGGGCACCAAATTTGCGCCAGCTTATGCTAATATTTTTATGGCAAAACTGGAAAATAATTTTATTCAATCTGTTTCTTTTAAACCATGGCTTTGGTGGCGATTTTTAGATGATGTTTTTATCATTTGGACACATGGCAGAACTCTTCTTGATGAATTTTTTACTGCCATAAATTCTTTTCACCCTACTATTAAATTTACGTGGAGTGTCGATAATCCTCTGGCATATTTGGATGTACTAGTGTCTCTGTCGGCAGGATCTATTACCACCGATCTATATTGTAAGCCGACAGATACCCATCAGTACCTTGACAGGAAATCTTGTCATCCAAATTATGTAAAGTGGGCTATACCTTATAGCCAAGCTTTACGTACTAGACGTATTTGCAGTAAGGACACTGATTATAAATCCAAATCGAGGGAGATGAATACATATTTTAAGAAGAAGGGCTATGATGATGTATTTTTAAATTCGCAAATTGCCAGAGCCGGTCGTATTTCTCGCTCTGATGCTCTTAAGAGAAAACCATCTGTTAATAATTATCGCTCTACTAGGCCCTTAATTTTGGATTTTCATCCCTCATGGATTTTCATCCCTCATGGAGTTCGCCGTGTCATTAATGAACTTTATCCCATATTGGCTTGTACAGCCACTTCTAAAGAATTATTTCCATTAGCGCCGTTTATCTCTTTTCGTAGACCCAAAACAAATTTAAAAGATCATTTAGTTCGGGCCAAACTTCCTAAGTTTGATCAACAATCGGGCCCGAAAGGTATGCAGCCATGCGGTAAATCGAGATGTAAAATATGTCGATTTGTGTCGGGTTCGCATATTTTTCGGGACTCTGATTTTAAACATACATATTTTATAAATTACCAATTTGATTGCGATTCTTCTGGTATTATTTACCAATTAAGCTGTAAAAAATGTAATAAATTTTATGTAGGTACATGTAGTACCATCACCTCTTTCCGTAAAAGATTCAATAATCATAAGAGTAGTTTGAATCGTTACGGAGGGGGGCAGCGCAATATACCAGGAGAACATTTGTACGCCCATTTTTTTGAAGAAGGCCACGAGGGTCTCGAAGATTTATCTGTCAACATTATTGATAAAACAGATATCCATAATCCAACAAATAGAGAAGCATTCTGGACTTACAAACTCAATAGTTTTATTCCCAAAGGACTTAATCTTCGTGATTTTTTAATGTAATTCATTTAAGTTATTAATATTAATTATTTAGATTTTGTATATAAGTGCTCTGGTTGGCACATCTTTTTAGTATTCTGAGGAAGGGCTGTGCCCGAAACGTCAATAAAGTTTTTAAAAGAAGTGTTCCTTGCTGATATTTGTAAATTATTTGGAACTACCTTTTGGTGAAGGCTGGCTTTCTGATCGACTATATATATATATATATATATATATATATATATATATATATATATATATATATATATATATATATATATATATATATATATATATATATATATATTATATAAATATATATATATATATATATATATATATATATAATATATATATATATATATATATATATATATATATATATATATAGGTAATAGGTAATAGGTAATATTATAGGTAATATAGATAATATAGGTAATATTTGGCATTTCACTCGATCAAACTACAATATATATATATATATATATATATATATATATATATATATATATATATATATATATATATATATATATATATTATATATATATATATATAATATATATATATATATATATAATATATATATATATGCAATGGGGTATATCGAAGTTCATCATTTGGCATTTACACCCCGGGAATCACATGAAGGATTATGGTAAAATTAGCGGTGTCGAATCATATAATTTCGAGACCCAACTTGGACCTGCGAAAAATGAAACTTCAAAAATTGAACCAACCTACTGACCTGCGAGCTCAGCCACGTGTCCAGTATATATCATGATAATACATGTGATGCATAGGGTATATGAGGGTACAGGGTATATGCGCATTGCGATATTGATATTTATACTTGACATTGACATATTGATGTTGACATTGATAATGATATTGCGATAAATATATTGAAAAAGGCTCTAATGAGCATTGAGACCACTAGGTCTGTAGCACAGTGTACAGGAAGTCCGAATTTGTACCCCAAGTACCGAAATTTTAGCGATTCGAAGAGAAATGACATGCATGTCTGATAAGTTATTTATTAACCCATGGATGTTACAGATCATGTTCGATGCTACAGATCATGCATATATACGTAAATATAAAAAATTACAGTTTTACAAAACCAGCTAAAATCAACATCTACGAATAATTTATGTAATAGTTAACAATCGTTAGTTAGTTAACAAACTAACAATCATATAGATTATAACATGCAGTGGACTTACCAACGTCTGTGAAATATTGCAACAGTATGGTATAAAAGAAGTACAATTTGAAGTGGTGGAGAGGCATTATTCACAGCGTGTATGTTAATGTGAAACAGTAAGCTCTTTGGTTGTGTTTAATTATTTAGGTAAACCAATTACACAAGACAGACATTTCTCTATTGTCATGAATCGGATGAATAAATAGATTTATATTTACTTCACATTAGCTAGTTTTACAACAGAAAATAGAAAGTCGAAACTTAATCGCCAAATATATATGATCTGAGATGACGTGGTGATGTCTAACAAGTCAAATACGATGCGAAAATCCATTTCACCGCGACAGCTCATATCGACTTAAACATCAATAATTGGATTTTTGTGAAACTACTGTATATCTAAAAATTTACTGCCATGTAATAAATAATACATTGTTATACTTGTCTAACAACTATATAGTTTATAACAGAGCTAGACATACCAATCTCTGTGAAACATTCCAATACTATGATAATAAAAAGAAACAAAATTTGAGGTAAAGATGCAATCTTTACAGCGTACATATTAAAGAGGGTAGCATTATTCGGGATCGGTCTTGCTTGACAGCAAAGCGCGCCAATGGAACACAATACTAAATTACTTTGCAGGGAACTCCAAATAACTCAAACCTGAATATGTTGCTGGGACTACCTTTTAGCCATGACCCATGAATGCGGTACAAGACGTCGGTTTCAGTTGCTCACACAGCATTTTAGTTTGAGTCGTAATTAGTAAGTAGAACACGTGATTATGGCAAACTCCAGATACACTATAAATTTTGAGCTTTATGTTTTTATAGTCAAGTTTAAAGCAATAATTGATGTGAAAGGCAGCAAAAGACTGGAAGTAACTTGTAGACATGAGTATAGTTCATTGAAACTGCAAACCTCTACGTTTACGTTTTATACAGTACATTACATTCACATTTATCTAACTTGCTGAAATAACTATAATCAATTTATCTACAATTGACATTGTATATATCAGTTAATAAAGTGATAATAAAATGAAAGGCGATTAATTGAGATTTAGTGTTCTAACGCCGACCGGCTCACCTCGACTCCCCATCCTCGACTCCCCACCCTCGACTCCCCACCCTCGACTCCCCACCCTCGACTCCCCACCCTCGACTCCCCACCCTCGACTCCCCACCCTCGACTCCCCACCCTCGACTCCCCACCCTCAACTCCCCACCCTCGACTCCCCACCCTCGACTCCCCACCCTCGACTCCCCACCCTCGACTCCCCTTCCTCGACTCCCCATCCTCGACTTCCTATCCTCGACTCCCCATCCTCGACTCCCCATCCTCGACTCCCTATCCTCGACTCCCCATCCTCGACTCCCCATCCTCGACTCCCCACCCTCGACTCCCCATCCTCGACTCCCTATCCTCGACTCCCCATCCTCGACTCCCCACCCTCGACTCCCCATCCTCGACTCCCCACCCTCGACTCCCCACCCTCGACTCCCTATCCTCGACTCCCCACCCTCGACTCCACTTCCTCGACTCCCCATCCTCGACTCCCTATCCTCGACTCCCCATCCTCGACTCCCCACCCTCAACTCCCCACCCTCGACTCCCCACCCTCGACTCCCCACCCTCGACTCCCCACCCTCGACTCCCCTTCCTCGACTCCCCATCCTCGACTTCCTATCCTCGACTCCCCATCCTCGACTCCCCATCCTCGACTCCCTATCCTCGACTCCCCATCCTCGACTCCCCATCCTCGACTCCCCACCCTCGACTCCCCATCCTCGACTCCCTATCCTCGACTCCCCATCCTCGACTCCCCACCCTCGACTCCCCATCCTCGACTCCCCACCCTAGACTCCCCACCCTCGACTCCCTATCCTCGACTCCCCACCCTCGACTCCCCACCCTCGACTCCACTTCCTCGACTCCCCATCCTCGACTCCCTATCCTCGACTCCCCATCCTCGACTCCCCATCCTCGACTCCCCATCCTCGACTCCCCATCCTCGACTCCCCATCCTCGACTCCCCATCCTCGACTCCCCATCCTCGACTCCCCATCCTCGACTCCCCATCCTCGACTCCCCATCCTCGACTCCCCATCCTCGACTCCCCATCCTCGACTCCCTATCCTCGACTCCCCATCCTCGACTCCCCATCCTCGATATAACCTAGTATACAGGTTTGGTTTGATAATTATTCTCAGTGAACAGACCCCTACAGTTATTTTTATTGCTTCAGCGATAAAGAAAACCTCAAATTACACCGTTAATTACTCGGGCCTCCCCCTGTGGGGGGAGAGCACGAGTCTTAAAAAGGGCTCTGTTTATTTGGCAATGTCGCGAAATGGCAATTCTTGCATCATCCCAACTTGGGTCTGGGTACGAGATCGATCTGAACCACTGCATATTATATTTATGCGCCATTGTCATATTTTTAATATTCATCTGGTTACCTTTCCTCGAGTGTTCTTCACTGAAAATATTTGATGTGGCAGGCAGTATCTTGATCTCACGATGCTTACAATCGCACACGCCGATCGCCGAAGACCTACGGCTACACTAAAAGATAACGAGCGATTTCGACACGGTTGGTGCCTTGGTGGTCTCTGTCTGCGATCTCGATATAAACCGTACACTGAAAATGCCGTACCTGTACGCTGATGTGTACTCGATTAAACCTATGTTTAACAATTTAATATGAAACTCAACGTATGAATGCTGTGTGAAAATATGTTAACTGTTCTGAGGTAACTGTAATATGTTTTATAAGCTTTGTTGCCTGCATTGTTTATTACTTGGGCTACCCCCTGTGGGGGGTAGCACCAAGTCTTAAAACGGGCTGCACTTCTGTATTTTTTTTATTTTTCTGGTCAACAAAATGCAACTAATTCCCATCTATCAAACTGACGTGATCTTATTTCGTTGTTCTTTATTCTCATGACGTCATGACTGTTTCAGTGTTTATTCTCATGACGTCATGACTGTTTCAGTGATGGAAACGAGCGCTGACCTTATATTCATCCACGCTTCTTTGGTCGCCATTGCCATTGATCAACTTCAAGACTCTAGCAAATTTGTGATAAGATTGATAAGGAATGTGGCTGGCAAGTATATTAATAATAAACATGCTCACACTACTTACAATCGCAGACACCGATAGCGGTAGACCTACACTAAAAGTAAAAGATGAGCGATTTCGAAACAGGTTGTTCCGCGGTCTCTATTATTATCGTACGCTGATGTGTACTCGATCAAATCTATGTTTACATGTTTTATTGAATCGATCAAACTGTTTAAATGTGCTACTGAATTGTACTGAAATATGTTGCTCAATTGCTGTAAATGGAAGAATGAAGAACATTGATGAAGTGATAAATGAAGTGACAGGCACTATAAAACATGCTGATGCTGTTGTGATATTACCCGACGCGGCAATGTTATTTTTTCTAATATCTGTTCGATTGAAGGTCTTCGTGTGTCAAAATTTATATAAAAAAACAACGGCAAGGTATACGAAACATATCTGTTACGAAATTACATCGGTTTAATGGACATAAAAGCATTAAATCATCGGGTAAACAACGAATAGATCTTGAAGCCATGTCCTTTGGTTTTAGAGACGAGTCTCGCTTTAATCGCTAATACGCATTTTCTCATATAACATCTGATCTTCACATTTTAAGTAGACGAAACCTACAGCGTTCGATTCGCCAGATTCAAGTGATCATTTCGATATAGAATTGATTTAAATCGGACAAAAACACAATATTTCATTATTAATATTACAGAGTTTCACGGGATAAATGTCAACACAGTATAATATGTTTGTCCTTGGCTGTTCTTTCCGTCTTCATGATTGATCTCTCATCTGCGTTTCTCTCATCTTGGAGAGAATCTTTGCAATGGTTTGCAGGTTTACAGGTCTCGGTAAACTTTTCCAACAGCGATTCATTGGCAATAAAACGAAAGTCATAACTCGCTTCATATTCGCTTGCATGCCTTGCCCCCAAATCAGTAGCCCAAGTGAACGCCTGAGCAGGCGTCTTGTTGTTTATAAAACTCAACATATGAATGCTGTGTGAAAATATGTTAACTGTTCTGAGGTAACTGTAATATGTTTTTGAAAATATGTTAACTGTTCTGAGGTAACTGTAATATGTTTTATAAGCTTTGTTGCCTGCATTGTTTATTGTTTATATGTCTATATACAAAATAAAGTCGATGCTAATCAACAGTTTATTGTTTCATACACAATATATAAACCTTCGACATTATAATTATTTAGAGATTTTAGAGCAACCTTTCAAAAGTATCAACCTTTCACTTGATATGTGTAAGCTTAAATGGGCCTCCAAAATGTGCTGGTTATCAATAAGTCTGTATCGATCAACTCTCTGACACCCATACCAACTATCAAGATCAAAGAGTAAAGAGTTTGTTATTTGCTGGTTTACCAATGACAGCCTGTTGCCATGTACTTTCCATTGTTAGAACAGTTACTTGGTCTGCACAGACAGATACAAACTTTTCATACTGATTTTTGGCTAGTTTCATGATTACTATAGCTGTATATGAAGGCAAGCTGTACATGCAAGAGGCAAGCTCGCTCTCTAATCGAGATAGTAATAATAGTCCTGATATTACAGTACATGATGCAGGCTAGCCCACATGCCAGACTTGCTAACAAGCACACCATTTGCCAACTGTTACTTGGTCTGTACAGCCAGATACATTTTTGATATTACATGAAGCGAGCTGGCCCAATAATAAATGTGCTAAATTTATGAATATGTTTACTGGCTCAAAATGTTGACTTCACAAAGAAATAAAGATTTTGAATTATATTTCTTTAAGCTGTTTTGCTTATGATGTCTTGCTACTGCCAGCAAAATGGTTTGATTTAAATGCACTTGTCACTGGAAACCCCAGGTAAGTATGAGAGATTAGACTTATCAAGAAACAAATCTAAGAAAATGCCCCACCTACAGTATAGGGGAAAATAACATCCTAAACCCCGCCTACAAGTCACCTTCGGGGTTTCCTTGGGTGCCGTAGGGGTTTCCAGTGACAAGTACCGAAAACAATATAACTAATTTAATACTTGCTCAAACTGAACCTGTTTGCGGGACTGGCCAGATGAATTGTTGTTACATGAGCACAGGCCGGGCTTGCTTGCCAGGTTGACCCTGTTGACTAGAACTGGATTAGGTCAGCAAACAGGATGGCTGATTTGGTGGGGCAGACTTCTCAGTAAGCCAGCTTGGATACTGAGCCAACTCACCTTCATATAATCAAAGCCGTTGGCCAACAATACGTTATGGGTTTGCAATGATGGAAAATTTAACCACCCCTGCACTGACAGCTGTATAATTACATGTACCATTGTACCTACAACTATAGATTTGTGTATATTGAATTTGCCTACAATGTCTTTCAACAAGCCACAACCTCAAGTAGCCCGAGTTAACGCCTAGCGGGCGTCTTGTTAGTTTTAAATTAAGATCGTCATGCAACAACTGTCCACTTAGTGACAGATCCTGTTCAAACAATAGTTAAGTCACAGAACAAAACCTTTTGGCGGAAACTTTATATATAGTCGCGTACGTTTAAGTGTTTCATATATATAGTGGCGTAACCAGGAAGACGTAAATATATGCCGTAACTAGGAAGGCCATATCACATCCTGCAGATAACAGAGCTAGGCGGAACTTTATTACAGAATCACACTAGTTTGCAGCCAGAAGTGTTCTTATATATACGAAATACTGTATATGCTACAATAAGCGTTATATTATAGACCTAGTTTTATAACATATTATCTGTCGACTTTTCCACTAATCGGTTTTTAAATGTTATGGTATTTCGTCTGGCGCAAATGAAGATTTTTGATGTATTGTACAGTAATTAGACCATGCAAGTTTTCTCATACGGCAGATTTGTTGAACATTTTCACTCCATAAGGAACAATTATGTTGTCGGTAGCAATACACCAACCTTTTAGTGTTTTTAATTCATAATTAAGCCATGCTGTTTGCCCTAGATATTTTATTCATGTTTCAGCGATAAATAAAACAGCAAATTACACCGTAATTTGACCACATGTTGCTTGCTAAAACTTCCGCAAAATTTCAGACATAAATAACCTGCTAGAGTACGTTTATTAACGTTAATAGTTAGCATTTACACTCCGTTGGCATTAGATGAAGAGTTACGTGGTAAAATTACGAGCTGTGTCAAATCATATACTTTTTAGATCCTATCTGGATCAGTTGCGACTAAAATGCAACTTCAAGGCCTTCCGGCTGGGAATTGACCCTGGATCTCTGGACCAGCGCTCTAACCTAGTCACAGATCATGTTCGATACTACAGATCATGTATACTGTATATACCTAAATATAAAAAATACAGTTTTACCAAACCAGCTAAAATCAATATCTACGAATAATTTATGTAATAGCTAGATAATACATAGTTTTACTTTTCTAACAATCATATAGATTATAACATGCAGTGGACTTACCAACGTCTGTGAAATATTGCAACAGTATGGTATAAAAGAAGTACAATTTGAAGTGGTGGAGAGGCATTATTCACAGCGTGTATGTTAATGTGAAACAGAAAGATCTTTGGCATAAACTTAATAATTTATTCATTAATTCATGCAATTAAGTGTCACACTTTACCCAAGTGCTTACTCTTTCAGTTTAACATGCACGTTGTCAATACAATGCCTCTCCACCGCTTCAAATTGTACTTCTTTTATACCATACTGTTGCAACATTTGACAGACGTTGGTAAGTCCACTGCTATAATTAATATGTTTGTTAGAAAAGTCAAAAATGTATTATCTTATTATAAAACGTATTGTGCTGCGTAGGCAGTGTAGAAATACAAATATATAAAAATGTGGGTGTACTGCAGAAATAGCACGTGTAAGTTGTCTAATGTTTCTTGCGACGGCCCTTCGTCAGAGAGTGACACAATTTCACTCTCTGATGAAGGGCCTTCGCTCGAAACGTTAGACATCTTACAGGCAATACACGAACCTTTTTAGATATTTGATTTATTATCTTATTACCTTTAACATGCACGTTGTCAATAGAATGCCTCTCCACCGCTTCAAATTGTACTTCTTTTATACCATACTGTTGCAATACTACTATAATAAATATGATTGTTAGAAAAGTCAAACAGTGTATTATCTTATTTCCTTAATTGATTTTAGAAAGATTGGCAAAAGTGTAATTATTAATATTTGCGTCAAATATGATGTTGCATCTAACTGGGTTATCGTATTTAATAAAAACGCACTTATCAGACACATGTACGTTATTTATTCATCGAAATTGCACCAACTCGGGCTTCCGGTACACTGTACTAGAAGTGGTCGCACAAACCAAATTTCATCGTTCCAAACGTCGTATTTTCGAAGCTTTTTACTTGAGAATAATCTGAATTTGGTCAGAGAGAGGTATTTGTTCGTTAGTTCCATTAAGAAGACATCACTTTTTGCCGAACGCTAGTACTAGTCACAACACTTAACTCGTCGCTTTTGACTGAAACCTATCTCATTAAGCCGAGGTTAGCGCGTATCACATTCACATACACGCAACAAAGTTTGTTTCTACAAGTATTTTCTGGACAATCTTTTATTTGTTAAGACCTGTTTACTCATGTATAGGTTTAGAATAAAAAATTGCTTGCAAAAGTGGGATTCTGGTTTTCTTCGGAATAATCACACCCGTATGCCACTGAGCGCAGGAGGACCAGCAGTTCTCGTGTAAACACAGGATGAAATTCATCTCAGCTAAACGGGCCATCTCGGGTATACCCGTGTTGGTTCGTTCCATGTAAACACCCAATAAACGACTCTAAATGTTTGTCCCATCCACGGAATAGAAACAAGATCGACACTCTAATTCTCAAACAGGAAATAGAAACTCAATAGTGTTGTAGTCGTTCGTTCCCGGAAGTCGAACAAATTGTTTGCTGTAACAGTAATTTATATATTTAGCCTGTTTATAAGAAGCAGAAAATATTTATCATCTACAATATTTATCGTTTTGTTCTTTGTATCAAGTATAAATACTAACATGTTGTACATGACAGAATTATTCCAAACGTTTCAGCATCTGATTAAATTAAATGTCTGAAATAAGAATAACAAAGAGTCTATAAAGCAAACAGCTTGTTGACTCAGAACAGTTATTAAACCAATCTACGATATTACATAAACGTGTTGTGCTTAGAAGACGGTGTAGAAATACAAATCTTATCGAATACTCTAAAAGTTCTCACTCTGAAATAGTGTGTACGAGGTCTTAACATTTCCAGTTAATTCGCCTTCGTCATGTATTTATAGAGTCATGTGATAGATTCGTCATGAGATAGAAAATATCTTTATGTGAACTTGAAGAAATGATTGAAATCATTAACTTATATATTTGACTTTGAGCTCAGGATAAACTGTAACATTCACCAACACAACACACGCCAACGTATTTAATGACTTTCTAAAACTGATCTCTGTCCGCCGGAAAAATCTTTGGAATTCTGCAACTGCACCTAAAACTTTCGTATATCGTAATATTACGATTCCCGCCTGGTATCTCTATCGTAAAAGAAAAATCAAAGCTCAGCAAAATACATGTAAGAGCCATAAAAAAATTATAAAACATTTAATGAAAAATCGTACGTTTCGTTGCTTATCGCAACATTATCGCTCTAATTCTCCAACAGGAAATAGAAACTCAATAATGTTGTAGTCGTTCGTTCCCGGAAGTCGAACAAATTGACGCATTTTTTGCTGTAACAGCAATTTATATATTTAGCCACAATCAGTGACATTATTATTGGGACACTTCACTGAATATATTCATTACTCCCCCTTGCCCCCTATTCAATGTTGGATAAAGAAAAACACATTTCTATTTCATCGTACCATTGCTGTTTGTTTCTCAACCGATTAGTACAACATTGAAAAGGGGGGAGGGGGGTTCAAGGGGTAAAGTTAAAACATATTGGTAAAAAAATCGATTCATTTGATGTGTCCCAGGTTTTTTTGTCACTGATTGTCTGATTAAAAAACTTCATCTATTGCATACAAATTCCGTATAATTACATTACAATTCCCAATAAAAAATAAAGTTTTTCGGTTTGGGACATTAACTAGATGTGCTAACATTATTTTAAAGCAGATTGTTTGTTGTTTTTCCCGGAACTTTGTTTCTTCAATGCAATTAAGCAGAAATATGAAACCTTCATGATGACATGTTAGTTAAAGCACGTGCGCCTGAAAAATGCGACCCAAATACAAAGTTATTCGTTTCATATTAGAATGCCACATGGGCATTCGAAATGATACAATCTATTTTCTATGACAAACTGCTACAAAAAGCTATTAATAATATGGAATGTGGTTGAATTTCAGTCACGTAACATTCCTCGGGTGAACGATATGCCGTTTATGTTAATCCTTTCACAAACAGCTTGCGCATGTTATACTATCCCTTGCGTTATATTTCCTGTTAATTTTTGATATTACAATACCAGTGGTTATGAACAACCAGTATGAACATTCTTCATTGCGCACAGAATCAGTAGAACTGCGTTTGAGAGAAACGCTCAAGATTTATATGGCCATTTAAAGTCATTGAAATCGTTTATATAGAAAGTTATCAATTTCTAAACTAAACGCTCGCAGGCAGAATAACAGGAAATGCCCTCTGAGAGGCATATTTCTCTCGCTAGGAAAGTTCATCCCCAATTAAAGGGCAGTAAAAAAGACCAAGTAGAAAAGTAAACAATGTATGATACTGATATTGTTCTTTGGAAACGATTTTACTCAAGTAACCATATCAAAAGTTCTATATTTTAGAAGTTAGCACAAGTAACCACAAGTAACCACAAGTAACCATGGCAAATTAAAATAAATTAGATTATCATTCTATATTTTTAGAATGTTCGTGGTTACTTGTGGTTACTTGTGGTTACTTGTGGTTACTTGTGCAAATTTTATCATAAATAGCTGGTTACTTGTGTGAATTAAGTATTATTTGAATTCAGTAATCGTAATGATATAATTCGCAAGGAAAAAGTAACTTGCGAAGGCAATGGCCATGTAATGTGAAACTTTATGCCCTGCAGGAAGCCTTAGTAAATTTGCAAATGCTTGACAAAAGTGTTAGTTCATGAGTGTAGTGATCTTTAATTTGTGCTACTATGCGAAGTAAGAATAGTGTTGATCAGTTTTTCGCGTACTGTAGTTACGCACGGACGTGCGCAAGCGATAACAGGCTTGTTAATTACTATTTCATTCCCAGAACAATACGAGAGGTTTTAAACCCAAATTTTCGCTGTCAACTTACAGTATATGTATATCGGCAATTTTTTTAGTCAAAATTCCAAGAGTGTTTGCTCCTATAGATGTCCTAATGCCATTTTTGCCATTTGAAAACTATTTCCAAAACAAATTATAAAATGCTTAACGTGTATTTTTCAGACAATCAGTGACATTATTATTGGGACACTTCACTGAATATATTCATTACTCCCCCTTGCCCCCTATTCAATGTTGGATAAAGAAAAACACATTTCTATTTCATCGTACCATTGCTGTTTGTTTCTCAACCGATTAGTACAACATTGAAAAGGGGGGAGGGGGGTTCAAGGGGTAAAGTTAAAACATATTGGTAAAAAAATCGATTCATTTGATGTGTCCCAGGTTTTTTTGTCACTGATTGTCTGATTAAAAACCTTCATCTATTGCATACAAATTCCGTATAATTACATTACAATTGCCAATAAAAAATAAAGTTTTTCGGTTTGGGACATTAACTAGATGTGCTAACATTATTTTAAAGCAGATTGTTTGTTGTTTTTCCCGGAACTTTGTTTCTTCAATGCAATTAAGCAGAAATATGAAACCTTCATGATGACATGTTAGTTAAAGCACGTGCGCCTGAAAAATGCGACCCAAATACAAAGTTATTCGTTTCATATTAGAATGCCACATGGGCATTCGAAATGATACAATCTATTTTCTATGACAAACTGCTACAAAAAGCTATTAATAATATGGAATGTGGTTGAATTTCAGTCACGTAACATTCCTCGGGTGAACGATATGCCGTTTATGTTAATCCTTTCACAAACAGCTTGCGCATGTTATACTATCCCTTGCGTTATATTTCATGTTAATTTTTGATATTACAATACCAGTGGTTATGAACAACCAGTATGAACATTCTTCATTGCGCACATAATCAGTAGAACTGCGTTTGAGAGAAACGCTCAAGATTTATATGGCCATTTAAAGTCATTGAAATCGTTTATATAGAAAGTTATCAATTTCTAAACTAAACGCTCGCAGGCAGAATAACAGGAAATGCCCTCTGAGAGGCATATTTCTCTCGCTAGGAAAGTTCATCCCCAATTAAAGGGCAGTAAAAAAGACCAAGTAGAAAAGTAAACAATGTATGATACTGATATTGTTCTTTGGAAACGATTTTACTCAAGTAACCATATCAAAAGTTCTATATTTTAGAAGTTAGCACAAGTAACCACAAGTAACTACAAGTAACCATGGCAAATTAAAATAAATTAGATTATCATTCTATATTTTTAGAATGTTCGTGGTTACTTTGTGGTTACTTGTGGTTACTTGTGGTTACTTGTGCAAATTTTATCATAAATAGCTGGTTACTTGCGTGAATTAAGTATTATTTGAATTCAGTAATCGTAATGATATAATTCGCAAGGAAAAAGTAACTTGCGAAGGCAATGGCCATGTAATGTGAAACTTTATGCCCTGCAGGAAGCCTTAGTAAATTTGCAAATGCTTGACAAAAGTGTTAGTTCATGAGTGTAGTGATCTTTAATTTGTGTTACTATGCGAAGTAAGAATAGTGTTGATCAGTTTTTCGCGTACTGTAGTTACGCACGGACGTGCGCAAGCGATAACAGGCTTGTTAATTACTATTTCATTCCCAGAACAATACGAGAGGTTTTAAACCCAAATTTTCGCTGTCAACTTACAGTATATGTATATCGGCAATTTGTTTAGTCAAAATTCCAAGAGTGTTTGCTCCTATAGATGTCCTAATGCCATTTTTGCCATTTGAAAACTATTTCCAAAACAAATTATAAAATGCTTAACGTGTATTTTTCAGACAATCAGTGACATTATTATTGGGACACTTCACTGAATATATTCATTACTCCCCCTTGCCCCCTATTCAATGTTGGATAAAGAAAAACACATTTCTATTTCATCGTACCATTGCTGTTTGTTTCTCAACCGATTAGTACAACATTGAAAAGGGGGGAGGGGGGTTCAAGGGGTAAAGTTAAAACATATTGGTAAAAAAATCGATTCATTTGATGTGTCCCAGGTTTTTTTGTCACTGATTGCCGTTTAAGAAGCAGAGTATATTTATAATCTACAATATTTATTGTTTTGTTCTTTGTATGAAGCATAAATACTTGCATGTTGTTCATGACTGAAGTTTTGCAAACGTTTCAGCATGTGATTAAATTAAATGTCTGAAACTTGAAAGAGGAATAATAAAGAGTATAGCAAACAGCTTTTTGACTTAGAACAGTTATTAAACCAAGCTACGATATTACATGAAGGTGTTGTGCTGCGAAGACGGTGTAGAAATACAAATCCTTTCGAATACTCTAAAAGTTCTCAGTCCGAAATAGTGTGTACGAGGTCTTTCGAGTTAATTGCCTTCGTCATGTATAGAGTCATGTGATTGATTCGTCATGAGATAGAAAATATCTTTATGTGAACTTGAAGAAATAACTTATTATTGACTGATAGATTTTAACTTTGAGCTCAGGATAAACTGTAACATTCACCAACACAACACACGCCAACGCATTTAATGACTTTTTAAAACTGATCTCTGGCCGAAAAATATTTTGGATTCTGCAAATGCACCAAAAACGTTCGTATATCGTAGCGATAGAGATACCAGGCGGGAATCGTAATCTTAAAAGGAAAATAAAAGCTCAGCAAAATACATGCAAGGGCCATAAATTATAAAACATTTAATGAAAAATCGTACGTTTCGTTGCTTCTCGCAACATTATGCGACAATGAATATAAATTATTAATGCAATAATTATTAACATGACAAATACATGCAAACGTAAATGTTGCTAATTATAAATGCTACAAACAATAGTGGATAAATGGTTGGGACAAAACTAAGTAGAAAGGATTAAGGCAAAGGTGAGATATCAGTTTAATTAGAACAAAGAAATGCGGCGGGCCAATGTTTGCATTTGGCAATGGGTTAAGTTAAGTTTGCCGATATGTAAGATTTCTTTAATAAGAAGATCAGGTGAGATTCCGGAAGATAGAATGGTAAAATCATCAAGGGAAATTTAATGCCCAGTTTCACAGTAATAATAATAATAATTATAACTTTATTCATCTGTAAGACCGATTCAGCTGTGTAAAGTTGGTATAAACAGGACTATGATTATTATAACTATTACAGGACCATTATTATTATTATTATCATTAGAGCACCGGTAACTCAACTGCTAGAGCTCCGGTAACTCAACTGCTAGAACCTTGGGTAGCTCAACTGCTCAGTAGAGCCTTGGGTAGCTCAACTGCTAGAGTCCCGGTAACTCAACTGCTAGAGCCTTGTGTAGCTCAACTGCTAGAGCCTTGGGTAGCTCAACTGCTAGAGCCTTGGGTAGCTCAACGTCTAGAGCCCGGGTAACTCAACTGCTAGAGCCTTGTGTAGCTCAACTGCTAGATCCCCGTTAACTCAACTGCTAGAGCCTTGGGTAGCTCAACTTCTAGAGCCTTGGGTAGCTCAACTTCTAGAGCCTTGGGTAACTTAACTGCTAGAGCCTTGGGTAGCTCAACTGCTAGAGCCCCGGTAACTCAACTGCTAGAGCCTTGTGTAGCTCAACTGCTAGAGCCTTGGGTAACTCAACTGCTAGAGCCTTGGGTAGCTTTTTTATAAGTAACATTAAGACTATAAGAATATATTGTTGTATGAGCATTGAGACTATTGTATAATGCTCCTAATACGTCTTTATTATTATTATTATTATTATTATTATTATTATTATAACAATATTTAAACAGGTTAAAATTGTTCAGCTATTAAAAGCTGCTATCCTACAAGGACCTATTTCTAGATGCAGTTAAATAGTTAAAAAAATAAAATATTAAGACAAAATTATTAATAGTAAAACATTTGCTAATTACTATATCGAATAACATTAATAGAGAAAAACGGTTCAACCTATAGACCAAAATGAATGGTAAAAAAGTACTACTTAAATTATTTTTCTAAATACAATAAAGACTGTTTTTGTCACGGGTTTCCTTTGGCAGCTTGTTAAATACCAGAACTCCTTGAAATAGGAAACAGTATATACAAACAGTATATACAAATATAGAACTACTGTACATTAAAATAACAAATGCTAATGATAATATAACAATACGAATTTAGAGTTACAAATATGGGCATCAGTTTCATGTCATTTTCTAAAAGATTGCTTAAAAATGTTAAAAGATATTATTTCTCTGCTGTTCATGTTAGGAAAATTAATTCCAATGTTTAGCCCCCGCATATCGAAACATTGACTGTACCAATTTGCAGTTTAGTTTTGGTAGATACAGGAGCGTACGATCCCGAAATAATTTTTCTCGAATGAAGCTTCGCAGTTTTAAAACGTCAGTCACCTATTCTGGGCAATCTAACTATTTATAATTTTAAAAACTGTAAAATATCTAAATATCTAAATGTCGTCTGCTGTATATATAAGAGTTTCAGCTCATTCTAATTCGTTAATTTAGAATAATTCTCATTGCACTGTTTTTTACTTTTACTCATTCGTCCATTTAGAATAATTCTCGTTTCACAGTTTTATACTTTCTCTACACTAATTGCTTGAATGGAGCCACAATCGTGCTAAACAATAGAACAGTAATCTAAAATAGGTAAAATTGTTTCTTTGAAAATTCTAGGTAGAACAGGTTTTGTCAAAAAACGCTGAAATTCGATTTAAGAACTTAAGTCTTGGGCAGATTCGTTAACCTGCAAGTTTAGTGATGTGCTGCGGTTCCCAATAAATAATATTGTAATTTATACGGATTCCAAGATGTCAAACGCTGTGACCTATACGGACAAATCGGTTAAAGTCATGGCTAATAAAAGTTCTTCAACATTGTCTTTATTTAAAATAGCTTCAATTACTATAAACTCAAAATCTCGTAAGACATGAGGAGTTTTATTAAAATGTGTGGCTGACTGGCAACCTCACAGGTATTTTTACCGGTAACCATTGCCGATTTATGATTGCGAAATCGAACTTTAAACTGGTTATTAGTGGATCCCACATACTGAAATTTGCACTTATTACAAGAAACTAAATATATCACCCCAGAGGAAGTACAAGAAAGCCCCTGCTTCATCTTATAAAAGCAGCCCATGTCTTAGGGGATTTGAGTTTATAGTAATTGAAGCTATTTTAAATAAAGACAATGTTGAAGAACTTTTATTAACCAGAGAAGCATATTGGACAATTGCGTACTTTACACCCATTAGGGCTAAATAAAAGATGCGAATACCGTTCAAAGAAACGCATTAAATATATGTCATGTTAATTATTACTAGGATCATTTTTAAGTAAATTTATGTAAATGTTTATTATATATTATGTATATATAGGGCACTTTGTATCATTTTTATATCATTTTTATATTTTAACTGATGAAGAACTAATGTTCGAAATATTTTAAAATTTATCTGGACTGGTTAGTAGTTTTCTTGCTCTTTGTCTCTCTCATCAATTAAAGTAGGACAGCTACATATTGACAGTAAATTTTGGGCTGTTTACACCGGCTGTTCACGTGCGAATTGAGCAACGTCACTCGCGTGCCTTTTATCTAAATCGAAATTTCATTGGTTGGAGTACTTTCCCGCGGAACGTGAAGTGTTTTTTCGAGTTTTTTTATTATTGTTTTTGACGACCAGCAACCTTTTGACTGTTTACGTGCGAAGAAACATCTTTGTGTTAAGATATTTTGTTCGATATAATAATTGAATTCTCAATTTTGTAATATTGGGTTCAGAGGAATCTATAATAAGTAATATTTTATATTTTACATTATATAAATCTTGCTAGATAAATAATTAAATGATAAAACAATTATTGAACTCGTTTATTGAAAAATATCGTGATTTGTCAGTGGCGAGAAAATCAATTATTTTGCTCAACCTCGTCCAATAATTGTTAATTGTTTGTAACATTTATAATTAGCAACATTTACCTATATATATTTGACATGTTTTTATAATTAATGTTCATTCTCTGATGATGTTGGAGAAGCAACGAAACGTAAGATTTTTAAATGAAACGTAAGATTTTTGAATGCATGAACAACTTAGCGCCAGATTATCTATGTCAAAAGTTTGTTACTCGGTCTGAAATTAGAAATCGCGCAACGCGACAGAGTAAACAATTACACAATCCTCTTTGTAGAATTTCTACAGCTCAGAAATCTTTTTTATACAGAGCTTCTATAATTTGGAATAACTTTGACGAGTCACTAAAATCTAGAACGTCGGTTCAAAGTTTAAATATAATTTATAGAAGGACCTTCTTATGGAGTTTTTACATAGGTGACTTACTGTAACATAATATTTTAATATTTTAGCGTTTTAACATTGTTTTCCGTAAGTAATGATAAATTGATGATTTTAAACTTCTATAAATATAGACATGTAAATAAATACTTTAAATTAGAGCTGAAAAGCCTTTCGAGTAGCATCTAATGAACGCATGTAAGTAACCTTTTTATTAAATGTTTTATAATTTTGTTATGCTCTTTTACGTATATTTTACTGGGCTTTGATATTCTAATTAAGATAACTTTCCTATAGTTATTTTACTAATTTTACTCTATATCCTATTTAGTATAGTAAATTGTTTGCTACTCAAGCTTTAACCAAACTCAGAAAAATGTTACTAAGGCCCAGACGGGAATCGAACCTGCAACCTTCTGATCTCGGGTTAGGGGCTCGAGTATAACCACTGGGCAACCAAAACTCGGATGGCAGAGTGAATTATATAATGTATAATGCTCCTAAAATGTATTTATTATATTATTATTATTATTATTATTATTATTATAATTATTATTCGCTAATCGGAATTACGCCAACCTTTTGGCAAATTTTTTATTCGTATTTTGAAAAGTTTCCGCACGCTGTTGGTGTTTTCGATGTGTAACGGCTAAGATAAATGTTGTATTAATTTGTAATTCTCATGTTCAGCAAAGCTGTTTGCTATAACGCAAACCCTGTATTAATAAGCACACATGAAAGTGCTTGGCATAGCTGTTCAAAAGCAAAATCATCTTTAATGGATGGTTAACGTCTAATGTTCCATTAATTTTATCTCAGTATTACCAATTTGGTTGAAACTTCTGTTGAAAAAAACATTTTGGGGTGCTGTGGTCACTCCGCCATTTATTCTTTAACATTGACAAAGCTAATAAAATAAGGCACATCCAAGGTATTCTTTAATTCTATTCTATTCTTATCCATTTGAATGCAGTTTCAGGATCCGTCAACTCATCAAATAGGTAAACAAATCGTCTTAATTTTTTGCTTATTTGTTTGTTTCTGTAATATTTATTTGACTAATCTAAACCATACATACTGACATACATAACAGACTACAATACACACTGTGAAAAACGTACGATCTTGAACTAATCAATCAATAACCTGTCCGGTTTGTCCCACGTGATCAATAACTAAACTCACGTGACTCATATCTAGTTCGTAACATAATATAAAGTTTCAAACATAATATCAGTTTCTCTACATTCCCCCCTTGACCAATTGCTCACTATTGGTCAACAATTCTCCTAATCGCGTCTGCGTTCATTGTTGCTCTTCGTCTAGGCGGTCTGGAAGATATATTTGCGTCTTCCTGTCGTTCAGTTGGATTGTGTTGGGTAGGTGTGTCTCCTGCGTTCACTTCCAGTGGGTATAGTTTCTGAATTGGTCTTCGTAAATTTGTCGGTCTTCTCTTCTTCGTGATAGCTCTCAGTGAAACGCCTCTCACTTCTCCATCTCTGCTTGGTATCATATGTTCTACCTTTCCAAGTCTCCATTTGGATCTTACTAATCCACCAACTTTAATCTCCCTTCTGAACTCTCTTCGATGAACCAGTTGATTCGCAGTTGTGAAATTCCCTTAAATCCACCAAATATTCTCTAGACCATCTCTACCAGAAATGTTCCAATAATTTGCTGAGGTATCGTGATCTTCTTTGGAGGTTCGTACTGGTGTCTTCATTGTCACTCAATTATTTTTCCGTTGGTATTGTCGCCAGGCGTCGTTCGATGACCAAGTGCAGAGAGGACAAATCTACACTGGACCGGCAAATCCACACCAACATGGGTAAATGCAGCTGCTTCAGATGCTCTTTCTTCTGCTAGTTGTGCTGGTTTTGGTGGTCGGAAGGCCAAACCTTGAATACTCTTGCAGGTAACACATTGATGTATGATCCCTTTGACAAACTGTTGGCCTTTTGGTATCCAGTAAACACTTCTACGTTCTGCTAGTGTTTCTTGTAGACCTCCATGATGGATTCTCTTGTGGCACGCTTGAACCATCAATCTTGACAATGTGTGGATCCTTGGCATGATTATCGGGTATCGTCTTCCTTGTATCAGTGAACAATTACCCAATCTCCCTGCACACCTCAGGATGTGTTCTTCATCCGTATATATATATATATATATATATATATATATATATATATATATATATATATATATATATATATATATATATATATATATATATATATATATATATATATATATATATAGGAAACTGTCGCTTCAAGTTGTCACAGTTCGGTTGTTGTTCTAACTTCCTTTGGCTCTCTTGAATCCAATAATTCCTCGCATCTTTTATTTCTTCTGCAGTAAGAACTTTACTCGTTGAAGTTGGTATTTTATTCACTCTTGATTTGAGGTTCTTGATAAACTTCAGCAGGAGTGCTGTTACTCTTAGGAGTCTTGTCAGGTCACTAAACTTGGTACAGTCAATGATTTTGGACAATGTATTCTTCTTAACCAGTTTGATTTCTTGAACAAGGTTTGCTGTTGTAGTAGTTGCTGCTCTTGTTTTGACACGTAACTATTTGGTACATTCTTGGGATGGATCTGTTACTTCTGTTTGTTTCAAGGTAGGATAATTCTGTGGTGGCTCTTTCAACCAGCTGGGTCCATTCCACCACATGATATTCTTCACAAGGTCTGATGCCAAACTGGGTTTTCAATGCCTGCACAATGTTGCCAGTTGCTTTCATCTGTAAGTTTCAGGATCTCATCAATTCTATTCTGAACAAATTGTTTATACTTTTACGCGATTGGATCCAGTAGTAGACTGTAACACTATATGTTCAACAGTAGATCTTTTCAATGCTGATAACTGGGTTCAATGCCCCTTTGACTGAGGAAATTAAACGTGCTAGGATGAGTGCTGCGATCAGTTCAAGTCTTGGTATAGTCATAGGTGTCAATGGTGTAACTCTACTCTTCGAAGGCTTGTTTCATAACCATGCATCTTCGGTTTCAATAGAAAGGTATACCACTGCGCAGTAGACCTCATTTCCAATACCAGTTTCGGTAATTTGACGTGCACGTTTTTCGATCCGTTCTTCTGCGTTGCACTTGTGTAACTTGGTATACTTTCCACATTCGTATTCAACTGTTTGTTCGGTGTTGACAACAAATTGTCAATCTGTACGATAGCTCCATGATTGTGCTCGCTAAATTTTACAGAATCCTCTATTTCTGCGGTAATCTCATCATCATCTTCGAGCGCATCAAGAATTTATTCATCCAAAGACTTTAAAGTAGCTAATCTCTCTTGTAGTGAAATCTGTAGTTGTTTCAATGTGTTTTCGTTGCTTGGGTCGTATTCTTCTGTTAAATCTCTCACGTTTCTCAAGATCTTCGTTGCGTATGCTCGTTGTTCTTGTAGTATTTTCTTCCTCTTCGCAGTGGAGGACATCTTCTCAATCCTTTATCCGGCTCGAAAGACCATGTAATATTTATTTGACTAATCTAAACCATACATACTGACATACATAACAGACTACAATATACGCTGTGAAAAACGTACGATCTTGTCCTAATCAATCAATAACCTGTCCGGTTTGTCCCACGTGATCAATAACTAAACTCACGTGACTCATATCTAGTTCGTAACATAATATAAAGTTTCTAACATAATATCAGTTCTCTACAGTTTCTTTGTTTATCTGTTTCTTTATTTGTTATAGTTTATTATTTTAATTATAAGTCTGTTTATTTCGATGTTTCTTTATTTGTCAGTTAACTGAAGAAGTCCCCAATTTAAATTTATTTGTTTGTTTGTTTACCTGTCTGTTGTTTCTCTATTTCTTTATGTTTTAGTTTATTTATGTATTTATTTATTTTTTCACTTGTTTAATAGCTCATGTATTCAAGCAGCTGCAACACCTACATATACAACTCGTTGTGTGCCATTACAATATAACTCATACTGCAAAAGGAATGGGGTACATCTGGATCAATTTGTATTTCAATCGAGAAGATCCCAGATAGAAAAGGATGCAGAGCTGGTCAGAGGAAAATTATTGATGAATTATTTCACAGAGATGGGCTTAATATCCATTGGAAAAAAATGCTTAAAGGCAGTTGACCTTGTGTACTGTCATCATTATTATCCAAGATGTGATGGTACTACAGGTTCATACACGGAACAAATATTATGCAAAGAGAGTTGTCAATATTTTAGTAATGCGTGTAGCCAATGGTTGAAGAAAGAAATTTTTGATACTAACGAATTATCTTATGTTTTTATTAACTGTACAAAGTTTAGAAGTCGAAATGCTGGCGATTCTCCAGAATGTTATTATGTCGACGAAACGGATGACGAAAGCGGTAAGCTATACGAGAGAAAGGAAGCATAAAATGGCTTGGCCATTTTGAAGGACTCGGTGACCTTATTGATGCGCTAAAAGTATCGCCAGCGAAATGGACATCGCCTGGTGTTAGTTCTAAACTTTACGAAAATGAAGAAGTGCCTATATCTGTTGGTATTCCTCAAATTGTTGTTTGATTCTTAAAGGAAAGAGGGCTGATGATGTTAAAGCAGAATTGTTATCAACTATGGAAAACCAAAAAGGTATGAAAATTTCAAATTATGAAAGTCAAGCAAACGAAGATTTACGTACTGGGTCTAACACAATTGATCCCTTGGAAAAAAAATTATAAGTCGATAAACGAATTCAAATCTAAACTTGAAATATTTATTGAAGACACCAACAGGAAAATTGAAGTTCTCACAGATGAAATGAGTAAACGTAAAGAAAACCAAGTACACTCTATACCATGTTAAAGGACCGTATATGAGTTTTCATTATTTATAAAAACTTTCAATTGTACAAAGAGAACGATGACTTAAGAGAAAGAAATTTGAATATTACACTGATTATGTACATGGGACTTAAAGTGTCTATGAAGTGAAAAAATCGCTAGCATTTGTTTTGCTCTAACGACCAAATTAGCACGGCAGGATCGTTCACTGAAAATTTCAAGTGAATCTGCTGTATAGTCTTCGAGCTATCAACTCTCAAAATTTGTCCATTGGCATAGTTTAACGTTACAAAATAGGGAAAGACTGGGATTGAATATATGTGCAGGTATATGACGTATGCAGATGGATAACTAAAGTTCAAATCCGTTGTTCTTATGCATAGTAAGTACACCTGCATACGTCACAAGACAATGAACCGCGCCTTTCAGATTTCACCAAAAAACATTTAGCCATGCCAAACTTTGAGAGTTGATAGCTCGAAGACTATGCAGCAGATTCACTTGAAATTTTCAGTGAACGATCCTGCCGTACTAATACATTGAGTTTGGAAACTAATATCATTGGAGATCTAAATTGTGATGTAAGTGCCTCCCCCTTAATTCGAATACTAAAAATTTACATTATATATATATATATATATATATATATATACACTGTAAAAAAAGTTGAGTAGAATGAACTCAAAATATTGAGTAAAATGTGCACCCACAGCAACTCCTTATTTTGAGTAAAATATTCATTTACTCATGCTTGAGTAAATTCTACTCAAAATTTGAGTTCTAGTTACTCAAGATAAATGCACCCACAGCAACTCCTTATTTTGAGTAAAATATCAATTTACTCATATTTGAGTAAATTCTACTCAAATTTTGAGTTCTAGATACTCAAGATAAATGCACCCACAGCAACTCCTTATTTTGAGTAAAATATCAATTTACTCATATTTGAGTAAATTCTACTCAAAATTTGAGTTCTAGTTACTCAACACTAATGTGCCTAGTGTAACTCCTCATTTTGAGTAAAATACCTAAATACTCACAATTGAGTATACAGTTGTTAGCGAAAATTAACAATTGGACAAAATACAAGCAAAAGTTAGTGGCAGTTCATAACAATCATATATTTGTCAGGAATTAAATTTACAAAACAAACAAGTTATATTAATTTATAGTGCATGCATCATGTTAAAAGTTCTTCTAATTTATTTTTGAATGTAATTATTGAGGAAGGACGTTTTAACCCATGCAATATGTTTAAAACACACTTTTGGAGAAATAAACCAAAGTTGTTGATAGATGGCGGGTACTGGAACATGGACACGTAATTAGCAGCTATGAATGTTGCTGCCGCTTCAACAACAACTCCTTCCACTTTTGACTGCAGCCAAGAAGATGGGGCTTCATATATTAAAGTGCATATAACGTCTGTGGGAATTTAACATATATGTAATCTATGGATTCTCCTGAGAAAAATTGTAATATATCTTGTCAGCTGAAAATTTCATCTTCATAGACTTTTTTGCTGTTAAAGTTGACGGAAATGATGTCATAGCGGGCATCTCATGTCTATATGAAAACCTCTTTACAGATTCCCGTATGACGTCATTTCCGCCAACTTTAACAGCAAAAAAGTCTATGAAGATGAAATTTTCTGCTGACAAGATATATTACAATTTAATAATTTATCTCAGGAGAATCCATAGATTACAAATATGTTAAATCCCCACAGACGTTATATGCACTTTAAGCCTTTCACAATAACACATGGCAACGAATTGGTGCTATTTTCAACCACATTTTGGACATTAGCATCTTCCTGAAATTATTCAAATAAAAAATATCTCAGCATATAATACAAATAACTGAGAAGAAATTTTAAAAATATACCAGGGCTAATCGTCCTTAGTTGCAGCCGGTGGCTGAATTGCGAAGGGCGCAGATCAAACATGGCCGAGTCGAAGGTATATTAAAGGTATATATTACCCATGTCTGACCACTTAACTTCAAACCTCAGTGGTGAATGGCAGCGCCCTAACAGAACACGCCACCCGTGCTTCCCTATAACATTGCTGTTATAATGGTCAATTTTAATTATGATATAGAACAGATGAAGATCTTGGTAGACAATCTATAGTAGCACAACATACTACATAAAATGTCTATTCACTGCACTTCAAATCTCATGCTGTATAAAATAATTCATTTTAATGAAATATAATATTTCAGAAAAAGGAATTATATTCAAACATGTAATTGCAAATGCAAACTCGATCTTTGTGGCACATTCAAACACCTCAAGGAAAAACAGACAGGCCTGTGCTGTATTATTGATTACAGTATGGAGATAAAGCTAAAATTATGACAGTGCTAAAGTGTGCCCTGTGACATTCGTTAAAATTCTGCCTACATGAAGTAGATGCTTGCTATTGATTCCGAACGACGAACGAACGAACTCACACACGGAATATAAACTATAAAGCGTTGCTAAAGGCACCGCGATTTGCATACATGTGCACAGGAACATGGTCACGTATTATATTTAGATCATAATAACTAGTTTACAAGCGCAGCGTAAAAACTTGTTATTGTTGGACAAGCTGAATACAGACTTGATGAGAAATGATCATAATAACTAGTTTACAAGCGCATCGTAAACACTTGTTATTATTGGACAAGCTGAATACAGACTCCACAGAATAGAGATCAACAGTTATCTACCTTCTCATCAAGTCTGTATTCAGCTTGTGCAACAATAACAGGTTTTTACGCTGCGCTTGTAAACTATAATAAGAGGCAAAGTATATTGCAACGACAACAAAATAGGATCAAACCTCATCATCTTCGAACACGAGACCCGAAGTATCTTCGAACACCCGACGCAATACTACCCAGCAAATCATAGTTATAATATTAAATTAGTAGTGATAATTACTTTACCTCTGTCATTTCGAGTGTTGGTTGCGTTGAAAGAATATTATTCAAATCCAAACGCGAAGTTGACTGTTACAGCTGCCGAGCCGAGGGATTCAGTTGTATTGCATGTGGCGACTGTCGAAGCGATTGGAGCTTCAATGCTGTGTCGGATCAAAATTTCGTGTATTCTGATTGGTAGAGCCGCAGGCGGACCTCTGCGAAGACAGTGCTGCATTTGTGTTGCTAAATTAAGCACACCGTCATTGTCGCCTGATTGGTCGAGGACTCATTTAGTTGATCCGATTGAAATAAATGGTCAAAATTTAAAAATAAAAATAAATATATATTCACCTTAGCTTTAAATAAAATAGCATTTTCGCGTACCGTATAAGGTAGCCTATTACATGTTCCGATCGTGTGTTACTGAGAGAACATTTATTTGACTGAGACCCGATTCAAATTCCAATCTGGCGACCAATCTGCTAATAAAGTAAGTTTATGTAATAATTAAATAAACTGATATACGTCGAAACAACGATCGCGGTCACTGTAGTTATTGTGACGACATAAAACATATTAACTGCCAATACGACTCTTCGCTCTACACATCTCTTCACTCAGATACATATAAGATAGATATGTATGTTTAGTTTTCATGTGACGGGCAATGCGAGGGGAAATGGCCTCTTATGCCACAGCGAATATGTAAGTAAAGGCGGATTTCCAGTCCATGCATGCATGCAAGCAAGCATGCACAACTATTTGCATGCATGCACACTTTAGAAGGGTAGTCACAAAAGCACCAATGAGAGACAAATAGAGTATTTGTGAGCAAGTAACCCAATGTCATCGTGAGTGATTCCACTAAATCACATGCATTTAACAATGAGGAGAATCGGATCTGACAAATTAGAACGTGTGAACAGACCTTTAGTGAGTATAATTGATGATAGCAATTTTGCTCAGTTTAAACTTACTTATGAATAAAATTTATGAATAGAATTTACTCCATTTAGCGAATTAAGCTCATCATGACATATTGCCTACTCGTATTATTTTGAGTAGAATTTACTCAGTTTAGTGAGTTAAACTTACTCATTTATAATGAGTAGATTTTACTCAGTCTTGAGTAATTTATGTACCTACTCAAAGTATGAGTAACATTTCGAATTTACTCCAAATAATGAGTTAGAGTACTCCCAATTCTAGTTTTACTCACATGTGAGTAAAGTTTACTCAGCATGTTGAGTAAAATTACTCAACCCACAAATTACTCAAAAATTGAGTAATTGTTTACTCAAATTTTGAGTAGAAAACAATTTACTCAATTTATAAGTATAATTTACTCAATATTCTGAGTTGAGCGACATGTTTACTCAAACATTGAGTAATTTTACTCGGGCTTTTTTTACAGTGTATATATATATATATATATATATATATATATATATATATATATATATATATATATATATATATATATATATATATCAATATATATATATATCAATATATATATATATCAATATATCAATATATATATATTATATATATATATATATATATATATATATATATATATATATATATATATATATATATATATATATATATATATATATATATATATATATATATATATATATATATATATATATATATATATATATATATATATATATATATATATATATATAGATAAATTTAGCGATAGAGACTGTCGTTAAGACATAAACTAGCGCATACAAAATCATACAGATAGAGTGCTCAATGCATAAGCAGAGCGGTATAACACAAGATGAAAACACAAGTTACTTCATCGAATTTTTAATCACTACAGATCTGTTTCGTATGGCAAGTGTTGAACTTGCCACACTGACTCATCAGGTGAATAATTATAGCGTAACAGTGTGACAGAATATATACAAGGGATGCATAATTAAATAGATTGGATCATGTTACATGGTTTAATAAGTATTTCTTTCGATGTCGACATGCGGAAATGAGTTCGTTACGTTTATTGAGTGAGCTTAGTTCCGGGTGGTAGATGATAATGAATTTTTCGGAGAGGCATAAGTTACAGCGTTTTGTTTTGTTTGAGTAGGGTTGCGATTTCTTGATGATTTTCCGGTTGATAATGTACGGTGTGTTAGATTCTTTTAATTTCCAAATGTGTTTGCTGAGTTCTGTGGCGTGTTTATTGGTTTTGTTTCGAAAGGAGCTGGTTTGGTTTAGGCAGATCTGTAGTGATTAAAAATTCGATGAAGTAACTTGTGTTTTCATCTTGTGTTATATATATATATATATATATATATATATATATATATATATATATATATATATATATATATATACTAAAACGAATGTGATGTTGTTCACGGAACGTTGAAAGTGCTCAATACCATAAAGGTAGAGCGAATATATAGTGAAAGTGGTCTTACCTCAAAATGATAAAAGCCGCAACTGTCAGTTTCACGCAAGCCTGAAGATCGCCTTGCGTGAAACTGACAGTTGCGGCTTTTATCATTTTGAGGTAAGACCACTTTCACTATATATATATATATATATATATATATATATATATATATATATATATATATATATATATATATATATATATATATATATATATATATATATATATTATATATATATATATAATTTATACCAATATAATTAAGGCATTAATGAGCCTACTCGTATTACTAAAACCACTTCTACGTGCGATCACATTGGCATCAGCGACCATTCCCTTATTTATGGAATTTGAAAACTATGTATCCAAAAAAGGACCCCCAAATCGTAAAAAGTAGACAGTTTTAAATTTTGATGGTAATTCTTTTAGATACGATCTTAGTTTGGCCCCATGGCATATTATTCAAATCAAAGTAAATCCAAACAATGCCTGAGAAATTTGGAAAAATATTTTTTCTCAGAATTTCAAATATCCATGTATCAATAAGGAGTAGAAAAATTAGAAATAAGCATTCTCCTTGGTTGACCCCTGATTTAAAGTTACATATTTGAAAGGGATAAAATATAGCAAGTATACACAAAACTGATGAAAATTGGTCTAAATATAAAATTGAACGAAACATAGTTAATATCAGCATAAAGAAGGCAAAAGTAACTTATTATGATATTTATTTTAAAAACAACTTTTGAAATATTAAGAATATATGGAAAGGAGTAATGGTGATGGGATATCCTGTAGATTATTAAAAGAAGCTGCCTCAATTGTGGTACCTTCTTTCACATTTTATAATAAACTTATCTATAAGAAGTGGAATATTCCCAGCAGATTGGAAGGTTGCTAGATCGTGACACCTGTATATAAGGAAGACATAAAATCTGATTCCAATAATTACAGACCAATATAGGAAAGATTGTTTTTGGACAGTTTTATAGATATTTGTCCGAGAATAACCTATTGACTAATTAATAACATGGCTTTAGACAATTACAGTCTACATTAACTGCCATTCTTGAATCCACAAATAGTTGGTACGAAAATATTGATGAACGGCTGTTGAACGGAGTATTATTTTTAGATTTAAAAAAGCTTTTGATACGGTGGATCACCAAATATTATTGAAAATACGTGAGCTATATGCTGTAGATGCTCATGCTATCCAGTGGTTCAACTCTTATCTAAAAGGCCGTAAATAGTGTACGTATGTAAACGGCACTTTATCCAGCGTCCTTCCAATTGTATGTGGGGTTCCTCAATGATCCATTATTGGGCCCTTATTGTTCTTAATTTGCATTGTCCTATATCATAAACTATAATGATGTATACAGATATATGCCTTACTGCTTCTACTTATAACGACCCTGATCGAGGAATTAGAACTTCAATTAAATAATGATCTTAATAAGATTCAGATATTGTTACAAACTAATAATATTACTGCGAATGTGAAAAAGACGAAGTATGTTGTTATAGCAAGCCAAAATATGCTTAATGGCCTAAATCACGACCTTGAAATTAAGATTGATGATCAGATATTAAAAAGAGAGCGCTGTTATAGATATTTAGGAATTGAGGTTGTTGAGAGCACAAATTGATGTTATTTGTAAAAAGTCTCTGGTTGTCTTGGGGCCCTAATACGAGCTCGTGACCTCGTACTCCACCAAACTTTAATAATGATGTATAAGGCGTTGGTATTACCATATTATATTATTGCAGTGAGGTATGGGGGTGTTTCGGTAAATGCCTATCTGACAGACGTCAGAGACTACAAAATAGATATGATAGAATAATTACTTATTTGGACTATAATACTATAGGTCTGCTTATATTTTACATGCCCTTGAATGGGATACTCGTGAACAAAGACGTTCAAAACAGCGGGTCATTTATAGTGTCTATAAAGCTAAGAATAATCTTTATCCTGACGGACTTAAATCTATGATTGATTCTACATCAAACGTTCATTCATATAACCCAAGAGGCAGCTCTAATAATATATTTGTTCCCAGACCTCACACCGAAGCGGGTAAGCGATGTTTTTGTTTGCCAGATGAGATTAAGGCCAAACCATCGGTCTGCTCTTTTAAAGCTTTGCTGTTGTAAAACTATAATAGTTTATTTATAATAAGTTTTTTACAATGATAATTAATCCTTTTGTATTTATTTACTTAATTTTTAACACGGCTTCCTACATGGAAGAGCATTATTTTAGTCTTAGATACTGTGTTACTATTTTAATTTTAATAAAGCTGATTGATGATAATAATGATTGAATATATTACTGATCTATTCGAATGAATTACGCCGTTTCCTGCAGTCATTCCAAAATCAACTTCAAGATCAACTTCACTTTCCAAATAATCTTCAAGATCAACTTCAGAGATGCTTAACTACGACCAGGAATAGCATCGCATGGGGCTTCAAAGAAACCACGTTCTGCTCAATCTATCCCACAAAGTCCTGCATATCTACCCGGGATCCCTGCTACTCCTGAGGCATATTTTAACACTGCACCTCCGACGGTTAAACATTCAGAGCCACACTAACACAGGTCAGACCGATGTGGAGGAGAGTGATTCGGATGAAAGCGAAAGAGAACATCGAGATGATACTAATGTGGAAGGAACTGATTCAGGTGAAAAAGAGAGGGAAGAGCCAGATGATACTAATGTGAACAAAATTGATTAAGGTAAAGAAGACCCGTATTAAGACGAAGACTCGGACCATCACCTAACGATCATTCAAAGGAATGAACCTCAAAATTCATATAAAATTAAATCGATTACGTCGTATCTAAGAAACCGTAACAGAAACCGACCTATAATATAGCGTAGTGTATGCCTTTTGTATGACTTCGAAGCGAAATAAATATAATTTTTAAACTCAATATATGTGTCGTCTTTGTTTCATTAAGCGCTCCTCTTTGTTTCATTCTTAATGACCTTTTAATCACCCTCCCACACGGGTGCTCTCAGGCAAAATATGAAAATATCAATCGTAGTATCAGTTGACCTAGCATGCAACGTTTAAAACGTAATAACTAGCTATAGTTTATATTTTTCTATTGCGTTTGTAAATAGGAAGATGAACATATGTTTTATTAACACTATCTACCGTCAGGTTTATATTTGATGTGCGAGGGCTCGAGAGTGTAATTCACAACTTTTGCACAACTAAATTTTATTGATCTCCACAAGCGCCTTTTTGTTTCATTCTTTAATGACTTGTTTAATGACTCATTACTAGACAGCGCCATTGTTTCTACATGTGCCCTCGGGAAAAAATATGCAAATATCAGTCTTATCTACAGTCTTATCTAACTTAGCTACGTTTTGAAAGCAATTCCTTTAAAGGACATTGGCAACAAAAATTAAGTTTGTCTAATATGAAAGAACTCGTAAAATGATAGAGCAGCACGTATTAAACGTTTCCGTATTTTACTTCGTTTTTTAAATATTTCTGTTTATTTGATATGTAAATGAGATGGTCTCTGACATCAGGTGCAGAGTGGAGAATTTCACTCATTAAAATATTAGTTCTATCTTCAAGTTTGTTCCACAAATTTACTTGAAAATGTGCGTTGTATACGCATAACTCCTCATGATAACGAACGTTGTAAACTTAGCAATCACTGCGATATAAGATATTTTTTAATGAGTAAAAATTCTCTACCCTGCATCTAACGTCAGAGACCATCTCATTTGCATATCAAATAAACTGAAATATTTCAAAAACGAAGTAAAATACGGAAAAGTTGTAAAAGATTACTCTATAAAACGTTACTCTATAATTTTACGAGTACTTTCATATTAGGGCCTGTTTTTGTAGGGTTGAAGATATCGCCATTTCACATGCATTGTTTTCAACAGTGTAGGGGCGCCCTACCAGTAGGGTCAGAAGTCAGCGCCAGTTCACATGCGAAATGTTACCCCTAGCTGGGAGGGCTAACTCAAGAAAATATATAAGTCGTTCCTCTAAAATCACAGGTAGTTTTGTACTTTTTTATGTTTTTTTAAAAGAACTTCAACCTTCTCCGTTGTCCTTGAAAACTTCTTTGTAGTTGATTTTTTGGCCGGCTCCTGTTTTCGTTTGCGAGCTATAGTCGTTCGGGATTGTTCTCGGTAGATTCGCCGCCATGATTGATATTCTCCGTCTCATTTTCTTCGCAAAACAACGTTTCTATCGGACTTGAATCTTCCAAGGACAAGCTGTCACTTTCTTCTACGCGTTCAGACCCTTCTGGTTGATATTGCATGAGTTTCTCTGCTGATGTCGTCGAAAAAACTCGCCTAATTTATACCCGCGCGAAGTCATGCTCGATTATACATTTGCGCATGCTTGCGACAGTAACCCGAGAACACACAAACTGAACCCTACCCCAGGGACAACCCTATCTTGAGCTTTCACATGGGCTTATCAACCAAAACTTGACCAAAACTAGGTAGGGAAAGGAGAAGGGAAACTCTACTAGGTAGGGGCGCAGGCCCTTAGACAAACTTAATTTTTGTTACCAATGTCCTTTAAACCGCTTTAGTTTATATTTTTCTATGTCGATGTGTTTGACATCATCAACAGTTCTTCGCACTGTTTTCTAAAGCGAGATAAGTCATAATACGGCCGAAATAAATAGTGTTCTTCTCTTTCTAGATACGCTGAAAACACAGGCGAGGTTCAGTCGAACGCTGAACCCACAGGTTCCGTCGAACGCTTAGGCAATTGTATCTTGCGCAAATGAGTGTCAAAGAGTCGGAATTGAAATCGGAATGGTTCCAAATTCCGATAGAATAACTAATTAAATTTAGGGTTATGAAGAGGTTAGGGTTAGTGGTCTATGAGGGATGTTAGGCATTCTTAACGCTATACAAAGTCAGATGCTACACGAGAGTAGAGTTAGGGATCGTAAAAGTTAAAGTGCTGGCTTATAGGTAATTACTGCCGTCCCTCACACGGAATATTTAATAATGCGACATTCTATACGTTCGTAACGCCTTCATCAAACCTATAGTGTTCCATTCGTCACTCTAACTATACCAATTACATTTTGTGCGTAACGCACTTTGTTCTGCCTATTGTTCTATTGAAATACTAATGAGGCGGCATTCCTTTGCACGGTATAGTGAGGTGTTACTTACTGCTGTACCTAAAGTGCCATTGTTCTGGGCTCCGGTATATAGGTTTTTTTCTAAAAATCAGAAGTGCCGTGAAGGAAAAAATTGATCCGAGTTCCGAAATTTTAGAGTGCCGTCTTTAAAAAATGTAAAGTGTGTTTATCAAGTTTGCCTGACCATTTACATTATGGTTATAGTTATTTAGTTTTCCACACAGAAAACGTGACTGTTAACTTTTACATATTGCGATCGGCAACAAACATGAGAATTTCTCAAACCTATTCGCAGGAATATGTTATTAGCTTTGATTTTTTAGCCTGTTTAAATATTTAAACTAAATTATTTTAATTTTTCAGGGACTAATTCGAACCAGGACATTTCAATTGGTAATGTCTTCAGTATTAATACAATTTTTTCTGTTTATCATGTTTGCTTTCATTCTACTTAAAACATTTGATTTTAATTGAAAAGATTGTATTTATCTGGATGGCCGTGGTTACCAAGGCAACATATCAGTCACATTATCAGGAATTCCATGTCAATCATGGACAGCACAATGTCCTCATCGCCATACAATGACATCAACATATCCTGAACTTTGGAATGCCTCTAATTACTGCAGAAATCCCCGTGGCTCAGGTCAGCGACCATGGTGTTTTACAACTGATAAGAACAAGAGATGGGAATACTGTAATATACGAAGTTGTTTGCCTGGTAAGAGGAACATGGTGTCGCACCAAAACATTCAAAGAATATTACTTATTCTGTTTATTTATTCTTAGTAAATGGAGGTAACGGTAATTGGACTCTCAGTAGTGGATGCAACTCAACTTGTGGACAGGGAGTTGAGGAATGGAGAAAATTTTGTAATGCTCCTACTCCCAGATATAGCGGAAATAATTGTAGTTCATTAGGAAGGGCAAGTGAATATAGAACTTGCGCAAATTTACCACCTTGTCCTGGTAAGTTTATAATTTAGCAAATATTTATAGCTGACATTTATATATATATATATATATATATATATATATATATATATATATATATATATATATATATATATATATATATATATATATATATATATATATATATATATATATATATATATATATATATATATATATATATATATATATATATATATATATATATATATATATATATTTATATATATATATATATATATATAAATTATATATATAGTCTGTATATTAATTTGATAGAATAATTACATAAGATGTTTGACGTATGTCTCTCGCGTTTAGGCCATGCAATTGTATATTTGTTTGAAAGGTAAATACATTTGAGATCTTAAGAAAAAACGTGGCCGCCGCATACCAGGGTGAAGCAAAGCAATCTCTACCTTCTGTAAGAAATCGGAGTCGGGGTACAGTTGCTCAAGGTGATGACAAGCTAGATATGCATACGTCTACCTGACATCTTCGTACGCAGACCGAGCTTGCCAAGCCGAATTCTTGCCTTATCATTAAAGACAGATGTAATATCGCAAACAAGAAACGCGCGGAACACAGGTAGTGCTCGTGTCTCCGAGACTAGAATACATTTATGCATTGTTGCTGTGAAATCTGTAATTCTTTCCCATGCCAAAAGCTACCCTGATATCGATCAATTATTGGACTTCAGTTAGATCATGGAATGTTCCAACAAGGATAAATACAAAATCGGTGTCCACATTACGCACTGTGTAGGACAGTCTTCTGGCCCTGCGCCAGCGCACGCAATAAGTCAACCCCCACTCTTGAGTCAGCTTCCTCGTGATTACTGCTCAGCATTAGACGATAATAGAAGCGTGTGTACAACCATGTTTGTAACATGCACAACTTTGGCTGCTGGACAGTTGAACTCGTTAACCATGGTGGTTAGAAAAACAAACAGCTCCATCAAAGAGAGGCTGATCAAATTTGGTGACTGGTATTTGTCCTGGGATTACATATTGAGTAGCTCGTCTCTGTACATCCATATCATGCATGTTTGATCATTGCGGGAGTGACAAGAACGAGTGCACGCAGAGCTGGGGGAATTATATGGGAGGTTGCAGAGCAGATTTATAGACAACCCAAGCGACGGCATCATAGTTGGCCAGCTTTTCTTTCCTTGGAAGTGGTAGTGCATGTATATGATCCACTCAAGTGTGCTCTACTACTGTACGATGGCCCAATTTAAGCTGCACTCGGTAGGCCTACCGTCACACTCTCATGGTACAGCAATGGCAGTGTCGTCAGAGATACAGCTGGGAAAGTAACTATCAGGGAAAGAGTGTTCCTGGCTTCCAGAAGGTGGTAATCGCAATAGGTTGTCTGCTCTCACCAGGTCGTTGGTATTGGTTGGAGACAGGAAAAGGCTGATTCCAGTCCCATGGAATAAGGTCATGGTCTAAGCACAAACAGAAGTAGCGATCAAATCCTCAAGATTCATAACTCTGTCATATGAGATGCTGATACCCATCTCGTATAACTTCTGGATGAGTTTCTTGCTTCTGGTCTGCGCATTAACTAATGCACCCTTCCAGTCTATATAGCGGCTCCTGCATGCAACAAACCACAGTATATACTTTGCAGTGTGATGCTATATCATGAGTTTTTATAAAATGATGTAGCGGATATATTACGTGAGACGCGTCACACTATGCGTTTGTATAAATGATAGTCATGAATCTTTCTCGAAATTTAGAAGTAATAAAATAAGAATATCGGAAGTATTTCTGCAATCTTACACATTGAAAAAAATATATAACGTGTTTGAATTGATTATAGAGTCAGAATATTTTCAGTTTTATTTTTATTTTTAGCATATTTGTATCGTTTTGAGATATTTTTATGCACAATATTAGATTCAGTGGCCATGAAAACCCCTATTTTGGAACAACACTGACCTTTCTACGACATTTAAAACTCGAGAAGTGTATTATTTGTCATAGATATATTAGAAATCTTGCATTTTGGTGAATTAATTAATAGACGCCAAGGAGTCTCTAGGCTAAATTTGGTGCTTTTATCCGACCGGTAACAGTAAACAAAGCCACCTAACTATAAATTTTGATGTCATTAGCCAATCAGAAATGAGTAAAATTGATTGAAATACTATTATAATAAATATGATATGTATATATCTACATAATATATATCAATTACCATATTAGCTATAGTTATTTAATAATAAGTATAGCTATAGCGCACCAACCTAATGTCGCGTAATTATATTCCTTTTTCAGTAGATGGTAATTACGGAAGATGGATACAAAAGTCAACATGTAATGTTACTTGTGGCGCTGGTTTTGAAATGTGGATTCGAAAATGTAACAATCCTATGCCGGCGTATGGGGGAAACAGCTGTTTGATATTTGGTACAGCTGAAAAATGGCAGCCTTGCAGTCAAACATGTACAGATCGCGCAACAAGTAAGCCTTTGTTTCAATGTTTTGTTTGTTTGTAGCACGGAGGTGTTCGATAACCAATCCATGCCCGTTAGTAACACTGGGGGAGGGAGTCGGGAGGGGATGAGGGGGCAGGGGCAATCGAGTAATAGAAGGCGGTAAGTTGATATAATTAAGGATGAGGTGGTATTTATTAAAAACCATTGAAACCGTTCGAAAACACGAATAAACCGAGTAAATCAATTTTTTTTTGCGGGACTCGGAATCATTTTTCTGATGATATGAGATTGATGTTCGTCCATGTACGTATCATCTGTCTACTCCAAGCTCTCACACATTCACCACTTACAAGCTATAGTTAGAAAACAAGATGCTATATACTCACGCAAGACTTTATTTTAATAAATATAGCGTTAAAAACAAACTAAATACAAGTGTAATACAGAATATTATCAGTCCTGCTTTGCTAAAATGTCTCACTCCGTAATGTGGAACTACTGGCTTGGATGGAGATATATCTTCGAGCTAATTGTGACAGTATACGATAGTTCTACGCGTTTAACTTCCACTATTGTATGTGGTCATCGTCTATGTCAATTGCAGGGAATATGGAGATACAGCTGACGACGTCTTCTCCGACGTTTTCTCCGCAGTTAACGCTACAAGACTGAGTACGACATTTCAGTAGAAACACAGCACTTCAAAAACACGGTCCAAACTTGGGTCATTTTCAAAATAAACTAGAAATATTCTATTTTCTTTCCGCCTGAAGAGAAACGTTTGATTCTTATGTAACAAACCCTTATGGCTAACTCCGGTTCACTGCGAGTGAAGCGTGATCTTGAATAAAACCCATTTTCGTAGTACTAATCTTATTGTAAAAATACCGATTTTTGTACTATTTTTCGCTGGAAGCAACATCGAACAAATCGGTTTTTATAAAACATCGGTTGTTTTCCGTTAACGATTAACAGACTCATCTTAACTATTTTAGCTTGCCCAGGCGCGTACTTTGTCCCACCATTACAATCCATCTTCTATGTTCTTTCGTGTTCTTATTTGAATAGTCTAAGGTTTCACAGTTACAGCTGGTATTGTACGCAATGCACATGTTCCTTATTAATTTGACTACTTCTATATAATAATAATAATAATAATAATAATAAAGGTGGTTTTATTGCTACATTCAATAGCAGGTGCTAACAATAATATATTTACATGTAAGTTATAACTAAAAATTACTTTCTTAAATATATATATATATATATATATATATATATATATATATATATATATATTATATATATATATATATATATATAGTACAATATCTACAGACACGTGTTTCGCTGTTCCACATCTCATCAGTGTATAGCTTGGTACAATCTAGATATGGGCATGAGTACCAATTATACACAAACGATTGCCAGTGACAACCGCTTGTGGGATAAACAGCGGTCATGCGCACATCTAGAGAGCGTGAAGCGGTATAGGGCCAGAGTGCTCAAACTACCACAAGGGTAGTGGGCGTTGCATTATCGCTGAAGGACACCTACACCAACTTCACAGAGTGCTCAACAACACCGAAGTGAAGGAGCGTAATAGTACAATATCTACAGACACGTGTTTCGCTGTTTCACAGCTCATCAGTGTAGCTTGGTACAATCTAGATATGGGCATGAGTACCAATTATACACAAACGATTGCCAGTGACAACCGCTTGTGGGATAAACAGCGGTCATGCGCACATCTAGAGAGTGTGAAGCGGTATAGGGCCAGAGTGCTCAAATATATATATATATATATATATATGATGTTGTGATATTGTCACTCGGTAATATTATGATGATGATATGAAATGTTCTCGAGTGAATCAGCACAAACCGCGTAAGCAGAAAACTGCTTGCCGTGGCTGGTATCGAACCCACGATCTTTCATTTGCTAGATGAACGCTCTAACCACTGAGCACTGAGCTATACACGGTCAAGGCGATGGAGGTCTGGGATTCATGATTTATATACTGAATTTCGTAAACATACTATTTATGAATAAATTTCACCCTCTATAAATTATGATTAACGGGCAATCACAATTGGTTCCTCGTAAAATTATGGTGTAATTTCACTTGTGTTTTCAAAGTTTCACAAATTTCCTTCGTCGCTTGCGACTCGGGCAATGTTATGAAACTTTGAAAATATACATGAAATTAAACCATAATTTTCTCGGCGCCATGCATGCATACTAACTATGCATACTAATTATTATGCATGCATACTAATTATCATGAGCATAGTATTTATAATTTTATTAAAATAATAAACATACTAGTGCTCAATATGACCTAAAGGTCATAGAGCGATATCTAACTACAGACGGTACCGTTTCGGCCTTTTGGGCCTCATCAGTGTAGTGCTGATGAGCAGGATGAAGGTAACTGCTATTTACAGTCACCCTTGATGCCACACAATGTGGGACATCAAAAACCATGCCAGAGTGCTCAAACTGCAAGCAGTGAGCGTGCGCACAATGCATAAGCGACAATGGTTTTCATCCTGTTATATATATATATATATATATATATATATATATATATATAATTTTTCGTTTCGCGACGAGGGCAATTTGTGAAACTTTGAAAACACAAGTGAAATTAAACTATAATTTTACGAGAAATCAATTGTGATCACCTATTAATCATAATTTATAGAGGGCAAAATTTATTCATAATAAGTTAACTACGCCGTCAACAACATGAGAAAGCCAGCTAAATGTCAAAACCAAGCGTGAAAAGCAACTATGCAATCCACTGGATGTAAACGGTACATTCAACCAACTTTGTTGAGTTAAACATTGGGGAGCTTGGATTTACAAGTAAAACAACATTAATAACTTAGCCAATTATATTCAAGTAATTTTGCCCTCTATATATACTGTACAGTGCTGGTATAGTTTAGGGTGCAAAAACGTGCAGACTTATAGCTCTTAATTTACAACCTGGGCCTGGACTACAACTTTGTAGTATAAACAAGCATTACTGTATACTGGTCAGCGTTAGTATGTGCACTGCTGTAGTAAGGGTTAGGGAGTAGACAGAATGTACATGGATGATTGTCAATATATATATATATATATATATATATATATATATATATATATATATATATATATATATATATATATATATATATATATATATATATATATATATATATATATATATATATATATATATAAATATATATAGGGCACGTATATCATTTGAACCAGTAGATCATTGTTACCATCTCTAGATCTCCATCTGACTCTCCAGTCTCCATTGGCTCAAATGGTTGGAGTCACTGGAAATCAGAAGGGAATCATTTTCTGAGCTTAATGCAACCATTATGGAACATGTTAGGCCAACAGTAGCTGGCTTGGACAATGCTGGTCACATGCTTGCAATGTAAAATACAGCTTATACCGGTATAGGATTACGTTGACATTGGGCATTTTGACACTCGATACTGTGTTAGCAGAAATGTTAGGGATTCAACAAGTACTGTGTCAGCTAGATCATTGTCAACAAGCATGCTATGCTTTGTTGCACGTACATATAGCATTTGTATTACTAACCATCAAAATATGATATCTGCATTAGGCATTATTATTAATAATAATAATAATACCATGATGACCTCGGGTTCTTTTGTTGTCGCCGGGTGGTTTAATCACGATATTCCCGGCTTTAGCGGGGCAGATTTCTAATTTCTCCCTGATTAAAATTCATGAGCCAAAATTCAAAGACACGACAAAGAGTTTTCTTAATACGTTTTACATGCATGCACACGCGTCAGAATTGCTTATTCCCAAACAAATTTCCTACAATGGCAAATTGTTGAATACATCACTGATCATGCATTGTATTACACAATACTCCTACTATCAATTAGTTTTGTACAATGAAAACACTAGTTTCACCTCGGTCATTATGGTATTACAAACTAATACAATGGTTTTTAAGAATATAGTGATCAAATCTCCCGCAAACCGCGGAATGTTTGTGAAAGTCCCTCGGGACGCCTTCGGGCTTCGCCCTCATGCTTTCCCTCGGGACTTTCACAAACATTCCTCGGTTTGCGGTTGATTTAATCACTATATTCTTAAAAACCATTGTATTACTTATAATAATACAATAATATTTATACGGGATAGATCCTTCAATGCTAAACACTGGTATCAATGTCAGTCTTCTTTCTTAACAAATTAAAGTTAATACAAATACAAACACATAATTCATATATGTACAGTACGTGTTAATATATACACTTCTGTAGTGAATGTGGGAGACCTTGGAGTAGACAGACGATGCATGGACTATCGTCAACTCGTATCCTCATATGTAGAGTACAATGTTACAAAAACTAATTTTAACTCAAAAGTTGTATATCCTGAAGATTGTCAATTAAGGCAATTGATAAGGTGCTAAAACATGTACTGTATGTATGAACAGATTCATTGAGATTGAATTTAGATATGATATGAAAATGCCTTCACAGAATTTCTTAACTAGCATTACACAATGTAACTTTCTTCTAATTACAAGAGGTACCAATCCTAGGGTTTCTATGAACCAATCAGTTTCAAGTCCTGAGTTAGGAAAGATCAGTTTCCCTGCTCTGCGTTGAGACCTCTCCAGATAAATCAATATTAAGTTATCCACATCCCTGCCAGCTGCACATCGCAGTAGTCCAATGCGGGTAGAATTATCAAGTTGCTGTATATCTATCCACACCAACAATCATGGAAAAAACCCTAATATGCATTGTCTTAGTAAACCCAATTTGAATGGGCCCTATATATTTGCACTATGTATGCCCCCATATGATAAAGATGCACTTTCTTCCTTCAACAGCCAATAGTGTCTGTTTATACTAACTACGAGAAATACTTATACGCAACAACCCCTCGCCCGCTTACTGTTTGAAACTTTTATAGCGTAGTTGCTCTTCTTTTAGTTCTAAATTACTTGAATTAGATAATAGCCCATTCATTTGCCAAACTGAATACATTTTTAGTTGACAATATCTCTGAGAGCTTTGCATTGTCTGAATTTAATTGTTTTATAGGACATCAAACTAAATACATGTAGCCCAAACTTTTTAATTTTTTGGGTGCAGCAACAGAATATAGTGGGGAAGTCTACTGCTGTTTCTAACCATCAATCACTAAGAAAGAAATTACTTTTCTCACACTATTGATGATTAATGAAATAATCAATTCAGTAGTTAGTATTCAGGCACCAAAGGCTGTTGAAGGAATAAAGTGCATCTTTATAATACAACGGGTGCCCTTTAAAAAAATCAAATTTGTTCAAATGTCCACGGATGCATATAGCACAAATATATAGGGGTCCATTCAAATTGGATTTACTAAGACATATTAGGGATTCTACCCTGATAATTGTTGGTGTGGATTATAAGATTATATACAGTAAGTTGATAATTCTACCCACAGGAATGTGCATTTAACTAAATATTCATGATCAGAGGTCTCAAAGCTTGACAAGAACCTGATATTTCCTAAGTCGCGACTTGAAACTTATTGGTTAATAGAAATTCTAGGATTGGTGCCTCTTGCACTAGAAGTAATTAAGTTACGTACATGCATGTCAACAATGATCTAGCTGACACAGTAGCTTGTTCAATCCCTTACAATTTCTGCTGATATAGTGAGTGTCAACATATACGTGTACCAATGTCGACATAATCTTATATAAGCTGTATTTTACATTGCTAAAGGCTAGGACAACGCATTTCCCAAGCCTATTAACAGACACAATAAGTTGTGCCCCACTAGGCCAGCTACTGTTGGCCTAACGTGTTCCATAATGGATGGAGTAAACACAGATCATTTATGGAATACGTGCCATATACAATACATGGACGTCAAGCTCATATCCTCAGAAAAATTATTCCCGGTTGATAAAAGTATAACCTTCTTATTGCCAGTGACAGTTACAATGATGTACTGGTTTGAGTGATATATGTACTGCCTATGCAGCAGTTACTATATATCAGTAATGCTTGGATCTGTTCATATATACACTGCTGTACGCGAATGCGAGCTGCATATAGGCAATGAATCGAATCAGTACATCATTGTAACCTTCACTCTCTGAGTCTCGGTAGCTCAATGGTTAGAGTGTCTCACCAGAATCAGAAAGTTACTATACAGGTTCAATTCTAGGGTCCCAGTCCCACAGAATAATTTTTCTGACGATATGAGCTTGCATGACAATCGTCCATGTATCATCTGTTTACTCCGAGATCTCCCTTATTCACTACAATTATGGTTTTTTTGAAGCTCTTGAGTAAATACCAAAATATATTTTCGAAAATTCTAAACATATTACACACTTTCAAATTTTTGCACGATAGCTACAATAAGAAGGCTCTGCTCAATGGTTATAAACTGGAAACTTGCACCATAATTGTGAATTTTCAAGGACTTTCTAATGGCATATAGCATAAATCTCTCTGTTAAGTATTTTAAAATTTGTCTAAAGATTTCTGAACAATCACAAGACAGCATATACATTAACTGTACAACTAACAATAACATGGTTGTTGTTTTATTGAAGAGTACTATAAAAGGTTTACATTGTATAGGCACTATAGGCAGTGTAGAAATACAGATCTCTTAAAGGTTGGGGACTGCCAAAATAGTGTGTAATGCAGGTTTAAGACATTCAACGCTTCGAGCCAAAGCCCTTCGTCACTCAAGACTATCAAAGAGTTACTTATCTTAGAATTATTATTAGGCCCTATTTGAGAATACTAATTTATTTACCTGTATTCGTGTCCTAGCAAAGTATCCTGTATCCATAGGCGTAGATGAATATTTCAAAATAAAACTTGCTTGTCCGTCAACATTACAACATTCTACAGTTTCGGCATGAAATCAGTGTTTGTTCAAAACAAACCTTACTGTATCCGCTGATTTTGTGCGGAATATGACTTGTTTTGATGGTCTGGTATCCATAGCAATAAATTTGTCAAAAAAACACTTTGCATAACCGTTTCAATTTTTGCATTCGCAATCATGTGACGGTTCAATTTAAATATTAATTCAAATGCAGATATTTACCATATCTAGTTACCAGGGCCACATTTTCCGATGCCGCGCATGGGCCGTTGATCTTGAATATATACTGTATAAAATTAAACTGGATGCAAATTCAGATTCCCTAGTTTTGCATTTTCCCGTGATAAGGGACTAAACGCATGTCATATTAGCACCCTCGCCCTCAGGCGTTCGGGGCCCTCGGCCGGCTTTTTTTTCTTTCGTTGTTTGTAACATGGATGGCCAAATTACTGAATGTGATTGGCTAATGAGTAAGGTGTTGATTCTTAATTCCGTTTTATTGGTGGAGCGACAAACGGCAAACGTTTGTATTTGTATACAAACGTTTGCCAATAAAACAAAATATAAAAATCATGGCTTCTCGTATTATTGAAGCGCGTAATACAGTAATTAACGAATTAGAGCACTCGAGTGAAATCGTGAACACATGGAAGAGCAGAACGCACTGGATCGTTTTCCCACCATGTTATCTAGTGAAACTTTGAAAACCACGCGTGAAATTAAACCTATGTTTAACTCGGCTCCATGCGCGATTTCCCATACTTATTTGAGTCTCCAAATGGGCCCAAGCTGCCCCCCGTCTCCTCTCCTTTCTATGAGCTGTAAATGTAACTCTCAAATATCGTTTTGATATCATTAAATTTTCAGTACAAAAAGGGACCGTGAACAACCATAATTAAATATAGCGAAAGCATGTTAGTAACCACAACCATAATGAAGCAAATTTATATACAAAGGAATCTAACGAGGAAAACCAGCTTATACGTAAATACTAACACTACTGATCATCCTATTGAATCCTGCCCATCAATGATCACTAGATATAATTTTAAAATTAACTTTTTAAAAATATTACTTTTTAGGAGTGGAGTCGTTGAAAGTAGTGATTGGTTCCAGTGTTTCGCCTCTCGTTCTGATGATGTTAATATGTTTTGGAATATTGGGATATCGAAGGATGAGACGACGTGAGCGCGCAAATAAATTATTTTAATTTCCTGCACAGAATCTTTCTTCGGTCAATTTTTTTATTTCATCTGTCCCATGTCATTTCTATATGTTCCATTCTTTTATTCAGTTCGTTCCTCTTTATATGTATTCAATCAATAACTTTTTTCTTAGAATACAAACCGTATGCCACCTATCGTTTCTCCGATAACATAAATTCCAGGACACCTACTGAGAATACCAGAGAACACCCTCAAACATATGGAAATCTAACTGAGAATTTGGAGCCATTACCGGGTGCTTGTAGAGGTATAATATCTTACCAGCAACGTTATATCAACACATCATCGTTGAATAGACCACATTACGCCAAACTACAACTTTTTACTGCCATGAGTTTGAACTGGTTGAGGAACACGTGGGACAGGTGGATGAATTGGGGAGGCATGTATACGATGCGCTATTTCGCGGTATGGAGCTGCAGCGATTACCGTACGATAAAGTAAAGATAAAGCGACATGGTTCTTCTAGGAATCGTTTTGGAGCGGTTGATGAACTTAATGGCGACCCGAAGTACGACGAACTCGATCGCCGTCCAGAGATATTAAAGCGTGAAACTCGTGTCCGTCTTATGAGTCACTTGGATGACTCAAATGTATCAGCTAATGTAGAAACGACAATGGTTTAACTGGGGAATATTGTAATTACCCATTATATATTTGGAACCAACAAGCCTCAAATTTATCAAGATCGACACTTAAATGACCCTCGCAACCCTGTGAGGAACTAGATGAATCGAAAGCTGTCGCCAAATCACGTAATGGAGAAAACACAGTGTATTAAGCAGAGACATTTTGTAGTTGCGTCATCGTTAGAACTAATACCTTATTAAATTCGTTAATTCAGTCATCAGTCAATTCGTTTAATTCAGTTTTTAATCTTTAAAAACAACACAACGCTTTGGAATTTAGCTTTTATTTGCGACATGTTTCGGACGTTACTAACTTCCTTCTTCAGGCAATTACATATTGTGACAGTTTGTAAATGCGATGGTATGCTGACATCATCGTGATTGCCTCATATATGGCATGCGAGTTAATTAAGTAAAACATTAGCTGAATTTCGAATGGTAAGTACTAAATAAAAAGTAAAATAGAAGTTAATATAGGTTAAAAAGGATAATTTTAAAATGATATGATCTTGTTGTTTGTTTAGCGCTGGTTAGTTAAGATGGATATAGTATCCTTCTTAGAGTTTTAGTTGGAATTTGGTCGAAGCAGAGTCCAGGTTTGTGCGTCACGCACAAACGAGCGCCAGCTGTGCGTCACTCACATACGAACGTCAGGCGTGCGTCACGTATATACGAACGCCAGACGTACGTCACGCACATACATACGCCAGGTGTGCGTCACGCACATACAAACGCCAGGTATGCGTCACGTATATACGTACGCAGGGTGTGTGACACGCACATACGAACGACAGGTGTGTCACGCACATACGACGCCAGGTGTGCATCACGCACCTGCATACGCCAGGTGTGCGTGACGCACATACGGACGCCAGGTGTACGTCACGCACATACAAACACCTGGGTATTTAACTGTGCGTTACGCACATGTGGACTTTTAACTGTGCGTTACATCACTTTGTTACGCGCAAATGCGTTAGGCACATGTACGTCACGCGCATCCGGACTTTTGACTGAGCGTTACACAATGCGCTTCAGGCACACCCGGAGATTTAATTATGCGTTACGCACATCTATTTGCGTCACGCACACCCGGACATTCAACTGTGCTTTGCGTACATGTGCGTCACGCACACCCGGACTTTTAAATATGCGTAACGCACATGTGCGTGACGCACGCCTGGACATTTAACTGTGTGTTACACACATGTGCGTCACGCGCACCCGGACTTTTAACTTGGTAATGGTAAAACTTTATTTCAACACGCTAACCCCATACAACTGAAGTTGGTTTCCAAGAGGGGCGTACAATGTCTTTATATAATAAAATTTTTTAAATACAAACAAATGAAACTCATGAGATTTAGAGCAGGCTGATTGAAGAAATTTCTCTGCTGAAGGAAATTAACGATTTCTGATTTTTTAATTCGCACGATAAGCTGTTCCACAATTTGCTACCACTGTAGCTAAAACTCTTCTTTAAATAATCAGTATTTGGTAGCGGTATATGGAAAGCAGTTGATCCTCCCCTTAGATTATAATAGCGGGAAGCATCAGATGATCTGAAAATGTTTGTTAGCGTTTGTGGAGCGAATCCATGTACGACTTTAAACATAAGCTTAGCTTTAATAAGTGTTCTACGCTCAGTCAAATTCTTCCATCCAAGCTCATTGGGGCCAGCTCTGATTGACCATGCGTATTTGTACGACCAGTAATAACCCTGGCAGATCGATTATGCAGCTTTTGCAACCGTTCTGATATAGTTGAACCTATCGAGTCCCACACTTCGCAACAATAATCGAAGTGCGGCTGAACTAGCGCATTGTAGACTGATGCGAGTATACTACGATTTACACATGGTCTGAGCCGTTTAATTGCTCCAATCCCAGAGGATACACGCTTTGTTAGATTTTCAATGTGATTATCCCACAATAGGAATTGGTCAATAAGTACTCCAAGTGATTTAGTTACTTTGACTCTTTTGTTTGTTACTAATATTATGTCTTCATCCAATCAAAAGATATTCCGTTTTGACTAGATTAAGACTAAGCTTGTTTGCCAAGAGCCACTCCCTGACATTCTTAAGATCATAATTAACTCTTTCCTGACCGGCCCAGTCAAAACGGGTCTTAGAAGACCCGCAAAGTCGTCAATCGAAAAACACGGCACACGGTAACGCAAGATTAAAAATTGAAATTCGACAAGCGCCAGGAACATGAGATCCACGCACATGCCAAGTTTGATTTGATTGGCATTTTGAGTTTTCAAGATGCTACGCCGGCGTGCAAGATGGGCTTTTCTAGAAAAATGTAAATTTTTCAACCTGATTTACGATAATTAATGCTAATTTATATTAACATAATGTGTTTTGATCCGGAAATTTAAAAGCACAAGTAAAAGCCGGTTTATTGTGCTTTCAGAAAATGTATAGCTTTCGCAACAGTTATGGTTATTTCAAGAGATATCAATAGAACAAGGAGGTGGTTCAATTTTTGATGTTTTCAGCCTGTCGGGAAAGAGTTAATTAATAAGCAATAACAGGTAAATTGAAAATAATCGAAGAAAAAGCGTGGAAGAAAAAAGCAGTTTATTATCTGTTTAATTGAAAATAATCAATGTAATACAGTTTAACAAAGCAAAAAAATGGTCAGTGAGAAAAAAAATGAACCCCCTTCTCTGCTCCCCCCTACCACCCTAATGTTACTAATATTATGTCTTGATCCAATCAAAATATATTCCGTTTTGACTAGATTAAGACTAAGCTTGTTTACCAAGAACCACTCCCTGACATTCCTCAGATCATAATTAACTGTTTCCTGACCGGCCCAATCAAAACGGGTCTTAGAAGACACGCAAAGTCGTCAATCGAAAAACACGGCACACGGTAACGCAAGATTAAAAATTGAAATTCGACAAGCGCCAGGAACATGAGATCCACGCACATGCCAAGTTTGATTTGATTGCATAAACAACTATGCGATTGGTGGCATTTTGAGTTTTCAAGATGCTACGCGGGCGTGCAAGATGGGCTTTTCTAGAAAAATGTTTATATTAACATAATATGTTTTGTTCCGCAAATTCAAAAGCACAAGTAAAAGCCGGTTTATTGTGCTTTCAGAAAATGTATAGCTTTCGCAACAGTTATGGTTATTTCAAGAGATATCATTAGAACAAAGAGGCGGTTCAATTTTTGATGTTTTTCAGCCTGTCGGGAAAGAGTGAAGGGCAACCTCTGCGTCACTTGTTGATTTGTCAGATGATGTTAATGTAATATCATCTGCAAATATTCTAGTTGTTGTATGTTTAAGACAATCCGGTAAGTCATTTATATAAAATAAGAAAAGAAGTGGCCCAAGAATTGATCCCTGGGGCACTCCACATCTTACTGTTTTTGGGCTGGACAGTTCATCGTTAATATAACACATTTGTGTTCGATCTGACAGGTATGATTGAAGAAGGTTTAAGGCTGTTTGTTCAAAACCGTAAAAAACAAATGTTTGTACTAAAATTAATATCATGGTTAACCGTGTCAAACGCTTTTCTTAAATCTAGAAATACAAAAAGATTGTACAATCCACGATCCATATTAATGAACCATTCATTAGAGCTATCTAGTAAAGCAGTGTTCGTGGAATGTAAGCGTCTGAATCCAAACTGACGTTCAGATAATAAATTATTTGACGAAAGATACTCATGCAACTGCTCATAAAGAATTTTTTCAAAGAACTTGCTGATAATAGGCAAGATTGAAATAGGACGATAATTATCTAAAATCTAGCTATCCAATAGCAATTCCAATCAAATGGGAATTTCCCAGTATTAATAGAATGATTGAAAATGTCAGTTAAAGTGTTGGTAATAATAGGAGCAGCTAATTTTAACACCTTAGCGGGAATAAAACAGTTGAAGTACTTTAGAGGAATGTACAGTTTTGAATTTAAAATTATTTGATACTTTTTTTAAATAGTCATCAAAATTACGTTCACCATTTTTCATGGTATCAGCAAGTTTGGGACCTATGCTAGTGAAATAATCATTAAACTCTTCTGCTATTTCCTCCGGAGATGAAATATTACCATGATCAAGCTTAATGCTGTTTATCACAGGATCGTGTTGCTTGCGACCAAGTATGTGATTAACAGTTTTCCAAGCTTCTTTAGGATTATTCATATTTCTATCAATTTTTTCCCTATAAAAGTATTCTCTCTGTTTGCGCAAAGTAATCGTGACCATATTTCTGGACGTTTTATACGCTTTCCAGTCCGCTTCAGAATTTGAGATAATAGCCTTCTTTTTCAAACGATCTCTTTCAAACATATTTTGTTTGATTTCCTTCGTAAGCCAAGGAACACTGGACTTATTTCTAACTCGCTTTTCTCTAACTGGAGCATGCACATTTAAAACATCCAGAAATAGTTTCTTCCAAGTTGCCCATTTTTTATCAACACAATCTTCGTTTTTAATTGGTGACCATGATTGATTTCGCAGATCATCTTGGAATCTACTACAATTAAAATTTTTAAAATTTCGAATTTCCACTTTCTTATGACGATTCGCTTTTAAAGAGTTGTTAATTTTTCGAACAACATAAATCAAATTATGATCACTAACACCAATTGGAATGACTTCCGAGAGTATTATTTTCTCTTGAATGGCTGCGATACAAACGTCTAATAATGATTGTGTCGAGATCGTCACACGCGTGGGTTCATTAATAATTTGGGAAAGTTGATACATTTCAATAATTGAATTTAAGTTTTTGGTTGCAAAATTTGAGGGTTGTAACATATTACAATTTAAATCTCCAAGTAAATAAATTTCTTTACCCTCATCATCTATTAATTTAACCAACTGTTCGATATCATAAAAAACTTCATTTGGGCAACTTGGAGGGCGATAAACAGTAGCTACAATAAATGAACTTGTATTAGGTAACTGGATTTCTAAACAGCAGCTTCTAGGTTACGAGGAACAAGATCCTTACGTTCACTATACTTAAATGAATTTCTAATATAGAGACAAACACCTCCGCCATGTCTATTGGTATCGGTGCGTATAAGGTCATAATTTGGTATATGAACATCATCATTACTAAAAGAGGGATCTAGTCTAGTCTCATTTAGAGCAAGGATGTCAAGACTTTGATTGGCCAATAAGATTTGAATTTCCTCAAAGTGTTTTAGTAAACTAACTATATTAAGCATTGCCATTTTGAAACCTTTAACTTTAGGGAAGGTAGAAGGATTAAAATAAATTTCCTCATGTTCAGCTTGATCATAACTTCAATTGTTCAAATGTTGTACAAAGTTTCGACTAATATTACCACTACCCTTCCGATTTAAGTGAAGCCCACGTCTATTTAAACAAGATGTGTCTATATTGCTATGATCTATAAAGGTCCATTGTTTTTGAATACACACACGACATATAGATACGGTTGATTTCACTTAATTTAGTTGCATAGACATTTTTATCTCCCCAGATGGTGAGTTATCATTAATTTGTACACCTACGTTAATAATACCTTCAGCAACCATTTGTAGCGACTGAGCGTCAGGAGCGTTGTTTGTGCCAACATGTAAAATTAACTCGTATCGTTCTTTCCTAATGAGCGGTTTCAGATAGTCCTCCATATCTTCAATTTTACTTCCGGAAAAAGATCTCACAGAGACAACTTTATCGGTATCAGGTAGTTTCCAACCGTGGACGTGCTGGATTATTGAATCTCCCGCAATGAACACAAGTTTTATATTTACTTTCGTCGTACCATCATGTTCCTTTTCATGTGTTTTTTGTTAGGTCAATCTGAGCCGAAGGAACTTTGGTTTTCTTTTTACCGTTTGGCTTCTGAGTTATTATTGTTGTCTGATTTAATCTCATCAAAATGCGGCGAATTATCATTTTCTGAATTATTAAGTGAGATAGCTGGACTAATCTTCTTAGTGTTGATCACGGTATTACAAGATGAATTATCAACAGATTGAAGGATACGAATGGCAGTAATCAAACTCGCCTTCTCCTCTTCGGCGTTGTCAGCTTTCGTCTTCAGGTCTGCTAGAATATAGGAAAGATTGTTCACCCTTTCCAGTAGAGTAGCATTTTCTTTCTTTAGATCTTCATTTTCGCGACGAAGTTTTGAAAATTCCGTAGAGGATGGATTTTGATTACCGTCCAGTTTCTCAGAGAGATCGGAAATCTTCTTGTTTATTAAGACTTTTTTCCGTTTCAACTTGAATAGTCAAGTTTTCTATTTGAGCTTTTAAGGCACGTAGTAGATTATCCTCTTGGGGCACTTGGTCGTTATTATCTTCGGCATCAACATGTAAATTAGCTTCATCATCAACACTGGCACATATGCCTACTTCCGATTCTGGGTTTTTAATCCCATGCTGTATAGTAAAAAGCCTACAATGCCATCATAGATTTGCTGTTTTATCTTTTCACTGTTAACACCTTTTATATCAAGCACCTTCTTTCCTTGGTACCACTTTATTGTACCCAATTCACTGGTGAACAGTTTGACTTCACCACCTGGCGACGACCATTTCCCGGTAATCATTAACTCGCTTTCGACGAATTCCTTCAAAATGTTGATTCCAGCTCTCCATTTCAGCTTTGAATCCTCAATTGACAAATAGTCATAATAGTTTGAACATTCAGAAGAATTTGAACTCATTTCCGTACTTTTATTAAAAATCAAAAGCGAAGATAAGTCGACCGTCTGAAAGATGGCGTGGCGTCAATAATCTCTCATCAATGCATAACTCATCAATGTGTTGATCATAATCTAAATTTTTATCAATTATTACGCCAAGAAGTATATGGTTGGAAACATCATCCACTTGTACGTTATTTCAGGAAATTTTCATTTCGCACATATCAGGGTTTATTTTCTTCATTAGTCTTTTTCCAAACACAAGCATAGCTTTAGTTTTGTCAGTATTAATATACATCCGATTTCTAAGTGACCATTTGTTTATGTTATTAAGGTTGTATTCAATTTTCTCTATAAGTTGAGGAATATTATTCCAGTTTGCACTCGATGATGAGGTAGTATCATCAGCAAATATGTCTATTGTAGAGCTATCACAATGAAGATAGATGTCATTTACGTAAAGCAGGAATAACACGGGGCAAAGGACAGAGCCCTGTGGTACTCCGTGCTTAATATGAAGGAGAGATGAATTCTGAGAATCGACAGTAATATATTGTTTCCTGTCGGTAAGATATGATTCAAACCAGGATACAGTATGTGCAAGCTCTATAGAGTTTTAGTTTCTGTAATAAGATTTGATGGTCTACTACATCAAATGCTTTCCTAAAGTCAACGAAAATCATACCGGTTACTTGATCTTGATCCATGTTAAATAGAATCTGATCAGTGAGTTTTATTAAGGCAGTTTCAGTCGAATATCCTTCTCGAAAAGCTGATTGTGATTCGTAACATCTCAAATTCATGAATCAAATTCATGAGTTAATTAACCAATCAGAGTAGGCGAATTAAATCAGGTGATTGCGGTTGGATAACCCGGTGAACCATGCCAACACAATACGCGTGACCTGGATATTAGATGAACAACGTTGTTCATCTAATATCTTAATTACGCATGCAAATAATCTTCAAAATTGTAAACTGCAATTTAAATTATAACTAATTACTATTGTGTTCAATTGAGATGCTATATGAACAACTCGAGCTCGTGTCCCACGGGGATATCCAAACACTCGAAAACAATTAACAAAAACACTCGCGCTTTCCGCTCGTGTTTTCATACATTGTTTTCTCGTGTTTGGATATCCCGGTGAAACACTCGCTCTCATTGTTCATATATTACATCAAACCATTTCTATTTAAATGGTTAATCAAGGATCTTGCAACATGTTTCTCGAGCACTTTAGAAAGCACAGATAAAACAGATATAAGTCTATAATTATTTCTCATATCACGAGATCCAGACTTGTAAAGGGGAGTTACTCTTGCCGTTTTCCATCCTGACGGGAATTTTCCTGATAATATAGATATGTTAAGAAGTTTTGTAAGAGGTCTAGCAAAAATAGGGGCAATCAATTTAAGAACACGTATACTCATTGCGTCTGGACCAGTGGCCGGATTTGATGACATTTTATCAAGTATTTCACGGACTAATTTATCTGTGATCGTTGGTATATTATACTCAATATTTTTATCTTTTATCGTCAATGCCACAAAATTTTCAAGTTTTTCATCACGAAAATCCTGCATTGAAGTATTGTCCGGTGTTGCTAATTTGATCCACGATATTAATAAAGAAGGAGTAGAAGGCGATTCAACACATTCTTCTTCAAGTTCATCAATCCTGCTTGCTTTAATACGATCAGCGACAAAAACAATAATTCCCTCCACCTTTCTTTAAACCTGTCCTTTCTTTTCTGTACATAGAATAGCCAGGGATTGTATAAAGACTATCCGATTTTGAAGGTTTTAAGGTCTCAATGAGAAATAGAATATCAATATTCTCTGACGAGTGCAATAGCACACGAATTTGTTCAAGTTTTATATCAGTTAGATGGTTAATATTCCAATGGCCCAATCCTAAGACCTTTTCCAGGCAGGCTAAGGTTCAGCTCATGAAGCCGATCTCTGGATATACATGTAGGACATGTAGGACTAAGCTGGGCATGTTGAGAAGAAACAATACGGCTTTTCATATTCTTGTGACTCGTGGTGGAAAAAGTTGTTTCATTGTGGTTAATTTTATTACCAGTTAGAGCCTAAACATGTTTAATTTGGTGAAAATGAAATATATTTTGCAAAGAGAAGTTTTTAATTCGATATGGTTAGAATAATTACCCAGAAGTGTCCCACAATAATTATCAAAGATAACTCTCTTTACAGATGAGTTCATTTTAAATTACTCGTAGCTAAAACTACACGTCTTACTGAGTCATAGTGACAGCTTTAAATGAAATACTAAAGCCTAAAGAATAAATAAAACTACATGGAATATTTCCGCTAAAGGTAGAACGCCGGTATATAACACTAAAAATTGAATATTATAATTTTTTAAAGAATCCCACAATATTTATAACGAGTACCTGACCACCGGTGGTCCCTCCAATATGGCCGCCACGTGTTAATTCCGGTTTCATAGTTACTATTATGTAGTCGTAGTTTAATTGTGTTCTATATAATGGACAACTGATTCATTTTAGCATATATCAGACATATACAGAAAGTCTGTGGGACTATAGTAAAACTACATAACTTGTTCCCAACGGGCTACTTCCGTCTTCGTTTTCTGAACAATAGTTGCTCGATCCAGTCTTCATTTAGAAATCAGTGGCTAGTAAAACAACGAAAACGTTACATCACGGGCGGACAGCGAGGGTGAGCACGCCATTTATCCCGCTCAGCGGCAAGCAATCGTCTCCTGGTTACCACTTCATGTTAGGATCACAAAATGGTTTTGGACAACATTTTGGTTAGGATTATAGTTGTGTTGGGAACAGGCTTACATGAAGTAACCAGCTTTAAGCCATACATGAAGTACCTACCCGTCTCCTGGACGATCCTTTTATTAGTATTAAGGTTAGTAACAGGGTTTTTACTTAGCTTTCCTGTATCACGGCCGGGGTTAGGGTTAGAAATCCCATTGGACGGGGGTTAGGGTTAGGATCTAAGCTGTTTTGGGGTTGGCACGCAGTTCT